>JAPYZM010003279.1:0-16457 GCA_030522845.1 Psyttalia concolor
TCATTCTCCTGGTTTTTCTCATGAAGCTCAAACTGGCGCAACATTCGCCAGCGAAAAATTCAATTCAGGGGATTTTTGAGGGTATAAGTGTCCCACAATCGTGCGAGTAAATTTTTGTTCAAGTGTAAATAATTTTGCTCATGACTTAAAAATATTTGTACACCCCAAGATTTCCCTAAATCTACTCTTTCGCCGGCGAATCTGTCGCCAATTTCACCCTCACGTTTGTCTCATCTCTACATTTGGCTCGAGTCCTTTAAAATTCAATTTCACGCTTACCTTTTGGAAATTTGCAACTTCTCCACTAGTTGTCGAATAATTTATTAAATTAATTGTCAATTATAAATACGTCTCGAACCGAAAGAGACTACATGTTCATTAGAAAAACAAAAAATTGTGCTCTCATTAATATATATATTTATTCTTCTTTGTAAACATTTCTGCCATTCTTATGCACACATACACACACAGGCCTTCCCCTGATTAAAGAAAACAATTAATTAGTTTCGTTTTGAAACAAAATGGCGATACCACGTCCGAGAGGAGACGAGTCCCTCGTTCATCAATTTTCCATCATCATTTATTAATTTTCCCCAATTTAAATTGACAGAGGAAAAATGCAAGTCTCGTGGATTTTTTATCGTCATCTCGATTAGCCCAAGTACAAAAAATTCAAAGGGGGTGCGAAAGCAGCCACGCAAGCACGTCGCGTGAATAGCGTCTGGAGGATATCCGGTGTTGCATGTCTCTCCACCCCAATCCTCCTCCCTTTCTCTCTTCTCATTGCATCTCCCGTGCACTTCTGCATCCCCTCAAGTGCCCTCGACGATTGAGTACCCCTGGCTATCGTTGAACTTCAAAATTGTCTACTCTTCAAATTCCCGGTCTAATTTCGAGCGATAATTCTGGCAATGAAATGTTTTATTAGTGCGCTTATCACAGCTACACGACATCTCGAAACAAAATTCCCACATGTATTTTCGCCATCCGCTCGGTAACCCCGGGGTATCGGTGACCCTAAAAAATTCCTACTATCTTCGCAGTTGAGATCATAATCTAGTCTAGAAGATGTACATTTTTATGGAAAAACTGAGCTTTTTTAGCAGTACGTCTTGTATTGAGCAATTCATCATAGAAATTAGGGAAAAAATTGGTTTTTAAATAAAATTTTTATCTGACTCGCCGTCGAGGGGTTTTCCCAGTGAAATATTTTGGATTTGAGACTGGAGAAGTTGAAAATAAATTGAGCTAATTAGATTTTATACTTCTAGTCTCAAAACTCAACTCTCGACATTAAAGTCATTTAACTCCCCCAAAAATCACCCCCACCAGCTTCAGGAGGTATGAAAAAAATTCTAGACAGGTAATGATAAAAACATTTTGAGCTGGAGCTCAATTCTCAGTCTAGTCTCATTTATAACAATTAATTAATTTCAATTCTAAAAAATCCAAGGCAGAGATTTAACTCTCCAAACAGTCTAAAAAAATCAGAAAAAATCCACGTTCAGTCCGGAAACTATTCTCAGTGTAATTTTTTTTGTTATAAATAATCAGAGTTCTCAACTTCCTCAAAATGTATTCTGTGAGAGTGGCAACGCCCGTAGGTTTGGATGGCACTCGCGTCATCGAGCGGCGTATTCGTTTGAATTTACAACGTTGCCACTGATAACGACGCCCTAGTCACACCAGAGATGATTGTTTCAAGCGATAATAAATAAAAAATAATTCTGTGGATTAAGGATCTATGCCCAGCGACGTTAGGGATCGTACGAAAAATCATCAATAACAAATAAAACTTTGGGGTATCCGTTTTAATGTATTTTTTTTTTCGTCGGTACACTCAACGACTCAAGATAATTTTTTATTGCACTAGTTTAAGCGCGGAAATTGTTGAATATTTAATGGAAAACTCAATTTTTTATGATTTTGCTTGATTTCCAACAACAGTATAGACGGGGAACTTCATAAAATTTTCATTTCTATAACGTTTTTTTTTATCTAACCGAAAAAATCCAGTAATTGCAAATTTCGTACGATGGATGATCAAAAAAATACTCACCGAAAAATCTTATTAAAAAAAAAAATTATTTTTAAACAGATTGAATGATAACCATCCAACTGTTTAAAAAAATTACATTATCCAAAAGCCGTCTCTAAATCCTCCAAAAACTTCGGATAAAAAAACCTAATTTAATCCTGTCCGCGCATTTTCCGCCCTCCTTCCGAGCCCTCAAATTATCAACAACATTCAATTCACCTTAAATTTTCTTCCACCGGCCTCCTCATGGACTCCCTCCTCATCTAACCAACTCCCGAAATCGCAAATCGCAATTTAATTTTTTCCCGAACTCCCAAACCCCCCGGGCCCCCCACAGCCTCCGTCCCTGTCGCAACTCTTTGTATTCGTTGATCCGGCGTGCCTCCAACTCTTGCAGCACGAGTGCGAGTCCCTTCGCATCCCCCCACCCCCCTCCCATTCCACAACCCCCTCATCCTCCCCACCCTCTCGTCCCAAGTTGGCCAGTTCGACGTTCTCCTCTTCTCCTTACACCAGCGCAAATGTGTTTGTTCATTCACGTTCACTGGCTCCACCGGCTGGTGGGGGGGTAAAAGTGTCTCCCCTCGTTGTGTGTGTATCGGGTTTGGAGGAAGGCGCGTAACAGCGGGAGCCGGACTGAACAACCACCAACAACAGGTCGCCACTGACTGGAATCACCGCTGTCACCCTGCGTAAAAGAAGAAAAGAAACACTGGATTCGTCCGTCCTCTGTACAGTCGCCCCCCCCCCCCCTCCCCCCTCCGCCTTACCTAAGGCCTCGGGAGCTCTCAGCTCTTCTTGTTCTTTTTACTCTCGCCTCGTGCATTTTCTTCGTCCGTCTTCTTGTTTCAGCTGTTGTCCCTGTTCTCAGAGGGCTCGAGGTGAATTGTCCGTCCTCGTTGTGGCTTCTCGGGTCCTCGACTTGGCCACTCGAAGAAACCAGCTGAGCTCTAGTGGTCAGCCCGTAAAACAGCGGGGCATACACTTTGAATTTTTTCCAGGGAATTTGCTTTTATTGGAGAAGGAGGGGAAGGGGGTACTAACCTGGGGTAATGATTTTTTGGGGGTTTCGCGGATTTACCAGCGACGACAGTCCGCGGAAGAGGTGAGATCAGTCAATGGAGGGGGGGGGGGGGGAGTATTTGTTAATAATCGGAAATTGAATCAGTTTTTTTAGCCGTACGAATTAAATTTTGGAAAATTAATCCTTAAAAATAAGAATTCAATTCTACGTTTTATGGGAAAATCCTTGCTTAAGAAGATTCAAATCTGAAAGTTATTTTATCCTTTCTAAAATAGACTTGCGAAATTGCAAAATGGGATTTTCAATTTAATTAGAGTCTAACGGGTCTACAAATTCAACGTTCTAAATTAAAATGAGGGAATTCAGTGAATATTTAGATCAACTTCGTGATGATTGTTTTTTTTTTTTTTGGTTAGAGAATTTTAATTAATTAAGTAATTAAATTTGATTGAGTGAACGTGGGGCAGTTTTTCCTCATTTAAGGCCGGGAATAGACGCAAGTTTTCAAGGGAAATTCGAGAATTTGCCAGTCTCAAAGTGTTTGCAATTTCTTTGGAGGCTTTATTTTTATTTATTATGGATATGAGTTCAGATTTCGGGAATAGATTTTGCATTTTTCATTTTATAGTTAATGGCAAGAGATTTATTCAGGCTTTAAGTGGCTTAAAATTATTGTTTCTCGGGAAAATGATGTCTGAACTCGACTAATCCAAGTTTTTTTTTGGAAAATTGCAGCCGTGAAAATGCCGTTCTTATAAGCTGAAGCCAAGGGTTTTTACTTCATTCATTGCTTCGGTCTTACTTCATTTCAGGTTGAAGATAGGAACAGGTTTTCTTTGGTAATTGTTGGAATGAGAGATATTTGCTTGGGGAAATTCGAAGAAGTACGGTATTTGCAAGGTTCGAAGTAATTTATGATCTCTAAAGATTGGAAGCTCTTCTCGAATTCGCAATATCTCCTTATCAAATGGTGCAATTACAACGAGAGACATCTCATTTTCAAACTTGAAAAAACATCTTCACGGGGGCCATGAAATTGATCAATTTTGCTCTGCCGATTTCGAATTATTGACGATTGATTTTTTAAAATTCGTGAACTTCAATCGTTTTATATTTAAAGTTGGATTAAAACAGGTTTTCGGTGGTAATTTTCGAGATAAGGAGGCATGTTTTTCCGGGAATATTACAGTGTAATGTTATTTACAAGCTTATTTCTCACCTTAAGCCCTAAAATGTTATTTTTACAAGTTCTTGAACGTATTCTCCAATTTATTGAATGAAGTCCCTGAATGTCTTCGGGAATTAGATCAAAATAACAAATGTAAGATATACTCCGAGAATTTTCCTTAAACCTCCTCAAAAAATATATATTTTAAATAATTTAATGCAATGGAAACTGAAAATAGGAACTCCCGAACGCTTTGGTCACTTGAAAATATTCGTAAATTCTCCTGACGCGAATCTGAATCTGCCAATGGGTTTTTTTCGTCGATCGTTTTTCTCAAGCCTCAAGAATATTTAAAAATGAGATTTCCTAATGTTTATGATTTAAAAAATTACACAATCAATTTTTTTTCGACTGCTAATGCTTCTTCTGAACGTTAAAAAATATCCAAGCACTTCATCATCCGGGAATTCTCAAAATTCTAGGCGTAAAAGATGTCAAAAGCGATTTTTTTTCAATTTCAAACTATTTTGCTCACGATTAAAAAACCTTCAAAGACCCCTAGACCCCCTAAATCCCTCGCTCTCTCCATTCCTACTTCATCTCCTCAGAAATTCTGCTTCGCACATTCCCATTCCNNNNTGCACATTTAAAATAGGTGAAATATTGTTTCTCTGGTGTTAACGATCTGTGGTGTAACATCTGTTTCGAGAAAAGGACGAGAAATGACGAAGCCGAGGGAACCTCAAAAAGAAAAAGAGAAAAAAAAAATTACAAAAACCCATGTTTTTTGTAGCGGTCCCGGGTCTTGAGAAAGGGGTGACGGCTGGCCCCCACGCGTCGATTCTTCCACCAGATGTCAATTCAAGTTCCCTCCCCCTCCCCACACGCCTTGAAAATTCAAATGACTATTCCCATGAGATCGAACAACAGATTCAAGGTGCAATAGCAAATCGATAAAACAAGATAAGCCACTTGATGTTCAATTGATTATGATTCGTCATCTGCGATTAATCGATTGAAATCATGAATTGAGATGAAAAATATTTCCATTAAAGTACCTCGTTCTACCACTTCGCCGACTCGTTCCATCGGTTTAATGTTAATTGAGGACTTCCACTTCTTACATAAAGGAATAAAATCGGTAGGGAAGTGAGGAGGGGGCACCTCTTTCTGCTGACTTGAAGCATGAAACGAAGAGTATTATAACAGCGGCTAATGCTGTGAGGCCTGAGACGGGCGTACGTGAGACTCGGGCGGACGTTTTCGCAACGAGCCGTAGGCTTCTTATTTCTTGGCAATGCTCCCTCGCTAACTCCTGGAAGCAAACATCCGACGATGAGGTAGAACGAGGTAAAACTCACCAGTGGGATTTCTTACGTTACTCGGGAATAAAAAGACCCCCCTCCCCCCTCCCCCCCCTGTCGGGGGGAGGGGGCTAATTCATCGTTTCTCCTATTGTTCTGGACAACAAATTGACACGTTTTATTTATTTGATTATCAACATCCGGACTATCGAACGGACATCCGGCTTGTCGTTATAATTGGCCTGACGCACGTGGGGATAGGCCACAAGGCCCGCTCCACCAATCATTGTCACGATATATTCTCTAGCCTCGCACTTGTTTACTTTGTTGATTCATTCATTAATCGACCCTGAGTCTGTGGCTGCGAATGACTTTCTCAGAATGCGGAGATGGTGCGTCTTTCGGGGACGCCACTTCGTATTTTTTAACATTTTTTTTTTCAAGTTATTTACTCCCTTCGGATGATGTTTCATTGATTGCCTCTAATCACTATTTGATCTGTTTAATTTTTATCGCCGCTAATGAATAATTTTGAGGAATGTTCAGACACACGAGGTGCAGCCATTTTGGTCAGCCATCCCCTCCCGGGGCCGCCGGGAGCTTGCAAGATGGCGGCGCGCACACCTCGTATTTTTAAACGATGTTTTAAATTGTTTATGTTCTTCGAATGAAATGCAACTCACATCATTCGCTTGCTATAAAATGAACAAATTTTTTGAGCTATCTTGACTGAAAATTCGTGACGCTTGTTTTTTTAATCCTCAAATCTACTGGAATTAACCTCTTCATTGGTTGATTAAATCCGGAAATTTATTCTCATGCAGGAAGACTCAAATAATTTGTGAAATTTTTATTGTCATCAAATTTCATTTCTTGACATCGAACTTAAAAATGAAAACTCAAGAAAAATGTATGAATCGATGTCATTACTCGATTTAATATCGCATCAAACGATCACTTATTATATCCACCGCCGGCTGTGACCTATCGATCGGAAGAATTCATCTCGAAACCTCGAAAAGCCTTTAAATATCTCCATTTCTACAACGAGATCACTTGTTTATTGTTCCTAAATCTCCATGACCTGCTTCAGAAAAATGATTAATCTCCCAAAGAAAAAATTCACTCACCCTCCTTATCCTAATTAGGTGTCGGCTATTTAAAATTCATCGGTGCGCCACGAAACAAACCGCAGTGATCGACCGAACTGAAGGAATTAAGTGGAAACGAACTAGAAACGGGAATGAATCGGCCGGGGGGTGGTCCGTAGAGGCAGAAGCTCCACCTCGCATTTTCAAACATTTCTCAAAATTATTTAAATGATTCAATTGACGTTTAATTAATTTCCGCCGATTCCTGAAGAATGAACAATTTTTAAAAGCCGTCTCCCAAATTTTTCCCGTCCCTTTGACCTGAGAATTCGGAGCGCAAAGTTTTTCCCCGATTTTTTCTCACTCGTCGGCTTCATAATTCATCACCCATGACTCGAATAAATGAAAATACATGGGATTTTCGTGTCACGTTGGGGCAATGCCACGTGGACGGAAAGAGTGTATGGACTGTTCTCCCTCCCGCTCAGTCCAACTGTCTCTCTCAGCGGGGTCGAATCGGTCTCTCCCGAGGTTTACTCCTCGGGTTCCTATTTCGGTATCTCACGAACTTACGGGCATCTCGAGAAAGCACGCCACGATTTTAGCCGGGTTACAGATGCGACTCTTTCTCTCTCTCTCTCTTGCTCTTCCTCTCTCTGTCTCTCCCTCTATCTCGTCTGGCTTCTTCGGCCGTCCTCTCACCTCGTGTGTATTTATTTTACAACTGAAGCCTCCACTGTATCGGGAACATTGGAAATGAAACTGGAGGGAATTGAATAGAGATGGTGGCATTATTGAATAAACCCGCGGGAGAGCGAGAGGGGATGAATGAACGTGAACTGGTGTGAGAGGGAGACAGAGGCTGGGGAATTTGTGCTGTGGTAAGACGAAGACGGAGATTCATGAATGAACTGGGTTGGACGAGGATAGATCTCGTGAGTGGGTAAATATAGATGCCGGGAGACTTGCCAGAACGAGACGGTGAGAATATTTTCGATGAGTGCGCGACGTTTAACCAAAATATTTAGGGTTATTGTTGCATTATTTCAGTTTTTTAAAATTGGAACTTGATTTTATTTTACTTTATCCTGTTTCATAAGAATAGACTGCCTTTTCGTTCCATCCCATTTAGTTTAACGTTTTTTTATTGTCTAATTTTTTTATTCCTTAAATGTCTGATTAAATGCACTTTGTGTTGGTTTTTAAAAATTGTCTTTGTTCATTTTTTATCGTTTTTAATGTATATCTAGTTTTATTTGAGCTGATACCTATTATTTTTATCTTATTTTCCACACGAAATTCATGACTTTTTGTCGTCTTGCATTGGACATTTTTTATCTGTTATAAATTTTAAAAATCGTCTCAATTGCCTTCTCAGAAATTAGTAAATAAATTTTCTGTTATGCGCAGGCTCTTGTTCAATTCGCTGTTCATCCGCTGCATTCCCCTAAAAATAAAAATACAAGTAGGAAGTAATACGGAAAACTCCAAAATCGAAAGGCTAGAAAAAAATCTGGGGTACCGGGACAATTTCGCCTTAAGGCTCGTCAAGTTAAGGGTTCAGCTTTAGAGGCCGAAAAATGAAATTTCAGCGATTCTTCAACAGAAAAGTACTAAATCAAATTGGGGGTTCACGGCGGGACGAACGGCTCCCGTAAATTTGAATTATGATAGCTTCCTAAATTGAACCAAAATTAAAGGCAACAGTAGCTAGAGAAACCCGCTGAATTTTTTTATATCGACTTTACAAGTGCGCAAACCGGTAAAGAGTAGATAACTCCAGCAAAAAATCGCCAGATGTACAATAAAAAAAAATTTAACTATGCAATATAAAGAACAATCCGATCACTCCTTTGAAGAGCATTATGTTTAAAAAAACGAGGGAATCGTATGAAAATTTTTCTCACCGGGTACTCATCCGACTGAAAAAATGTCCTTTTTTCGGACGCGTTTAAAATTCGCAAATCCACTGCTTCAAAATTTTTCCCGACTGTAATCCCTTGGGATATCACGCGGAGGTCCTTCCCCACAGTTAGACAAAATCGATTGTTCAAAAATTCTCGAGTGGCCTTTAAAACCTGGCAAACCTTAAAATTTTGGAAAAAAAATATAACGATTTGCACTGGAGTTAGAACTCGGTTTACATGCGCAGGAGTAAAGAAATAGTTGGGATGAGGCGGCGAGGGAGGGGGGGGGGGGTCTTACCTGGCTGGGAATACACTAACCAACACATTGGCCGGTGAAGAAGGCGGTCGACCTTCCTGGGGGCCTTGCTGCACGATGCGGTCCTAAAAACATCGGCCTCTTTTCCTTTTACATACTCTCCGCCCAACCCGAGACTTTGACTCCTCACCTCTCTCCGTCTTTCCTCCTCTCTCATTCTCTCGTTTTTATTCTCCACTCTTTTCGTGATGTTTTTTTTTTCTCATCTTTTATTTTCCCTTTTTATTTTTTCGTCGGGGCCGGATGGGAGCGTTTTCAGGGACTGAGTACTCTGGGGTCTGAAGTTGTGCAAATGTTGACGTTTGAGACAATTAAAATTGTATAATTTCAGTTTGAATTGCACTTGGGGCTTTATTTGCGGGGGCAATGTAAATTTAATCGATGGTTGGAGCGACATTGAGAGGGGGGAGACTGATGAGAATTGAGGGAATTGAATTATCTGAGTTGTTTTTATCGCCGGGTTATCCGCGATCGATTGCGTCAATTTAGAGATAGGGAATCGATGATATAACGGGAGCAGTCGAAATACGCTTGTAATGGTTCATTGAGAGATTTTTAGTCAATTGGTGAGATTGATATGATTATTTTTGCCGAATGTCGGGGGGGATCGAGAGGGGCTTTTCCAATTGGCGATAGGTCGGGATCGGCAGAGTCGAATGATCTGGGGGTCCCGTCGTCAGCTGGGGATTGTTCAGGCTTTCGAATGAGCCTTGACTCGTTGAAATTGCATCATTTGATCGGGAGATATTGACGGTTGTCAATTCCCTTTGATCATGCTGAAATTTTAAGGGTCAACGAACGTTTACTCGAACTTGCCGACAACCATTTCTTTCGTTACTCGTAATTTTCAAGAGTGCGAGTATTGACAAATCATCTGAGCAAACTTTGGCCAAGTGCGAGTGATTTGGCTCGTCATTAAAAAATTAATTCGATTTTTTTCTGCCAATTTTACGTTACGCGCAATTTCCTAAGAGTTAATGGCTCAGAAAATCATCAGAATTTTGTTCCGCGGAGGGACCAAGTTTACCCATGGCTTGAAAATGTTTAAATTTCTAGATTTCCCCGAAAGAAATCCGTCGCTGGCAAATTTTTCATTTCACGTTTCTAAGAATCTAAGGATCTAAGAATCTAAGAATCTAAGAATGAGACAGTGCCACGCAATTTTGTGACGAAAGCTGTTACCACAAAATTATATTTCCGTGAGCCAAATTTTTCCCTCGGTTAACGTCGACTCGAGCGATCTTCAATCAAATTCTCTTCAATTGCGTCGAGCGAGGCGAATATTCATCGAATATTCAATAGTAGAAACAATGAATAAATATTGATGGAGTGATAGCTGTAACGATGTCCACAGAGAGCTGGGTGCCATGTCACTCAGATAACACTGCCCCACGCACAAAAACTGTTAATGCCCTCAGCTCCACCAGCATCCGGTATCGAGCAAGCCCCAAGTGCCTCGTACTACAGTCCGACGAGCGAGCGAGAGGAATGGAGAGAGAGAGAGAGCGGGAGAGAAAAAGAGGGACAGTAGTAAAAAAAGGAAGGGAGAAAACGTGAGATGAAGAGAGAAGATTCAACCGGACGAAGGGGAATCTCTATTCCACGGGCACTACACGTTTCCATAGAGCCAACATCGGCGACTCAGCACTCCATATCCCTCGGGTGCTATCTCACTCTCGGTCATAGTTTTTTTTTTAATAGATAGCCCGATGGTAATGGCCAATAGGTGAGAGGAGAGAGGGATCGATGGCAACGATGAAATCGAGAAGACCGGGGAATTCTCAAACAAAATTATGGGCTTCCTGTTGTGGTCCTCATTTGCATTTAATCCGGGAAAGACGAGATAAAAAAGACGAGTTATAATTAAGGGGGATAAAATTGTTTTTTTTTTTGAAGATATCTCTTTGTAGGAAAGGGCGCTTTCAGTGCGACATTGAAAAAAAATTGAGCCGTTTATGGTGGGTTCTTTTTGTTAGTTTTTTTGGGTTCGTCAAATTGCAATAAAAATATTAATTCTCCTTTTTTTTCCACCGCTGGAGAATTATGAGAGTATTTATGAGGATCTGGGGTGTTTAAAGATTTTTTGAGGCGCTGGAGAATGTTGCTTGGGCCTTTCATTATTTTTTAAACATTGTAGTAATAGTATTGAGGCGATAAAAAATTTCCCGGTGAAAAATTTGGAAATCTGGAAGGTCGTGCGATTTTGTGACACTTGAAGGCTTGAAAGTCTTGTAATAATAAAAGATCTGTTATTGGAAGATCAGCTTTAGGGGAAACTAGGGGTCTTTTGAACATTTGTAAGGCTCAAGAAAAATCGTTTGCACTCAACCATAATTTGCTCATAAATTGAACCCCGGATTTCCTAAAGAAACTTTGTCCGAGCAATAATGAAATATTTAAACAAACATCAGACGCATCTTTTCAAATCAATAGCAACATCGCTGCCAGTGAAAAAAATGCTTCTCCAATGAACTCTCAACCCCTCCACCCCCTTAGATGAATTTTCTATCCCTCCAACTCGTGCGATAAATTAAAATAGATCGAAAATAAAATACCAACCACAAGTGAACTCCCACAAAAAGAATCATAAAGGCACATTAGTCCAAATAATCCGAGAACTCTCGGAAAACTAATAAACTCCTACACTCAACGAAACCACTTGAGCCGATCGCTCAACGGCAGTCTAAAAAAAAAAGCCATCATCAATCCCCCATTCAAAATTCCCGCCCGAAAGCAATGGCCGTCTCTCGTAGTTAGCCGTAGAGAGAGCGCGTGATGTTTCCATTCAATCGAAACTTCAATGATAGCTTCCATCCATTCATAAAAAGCCCGAGGCGGAAAGATCGTCCGCCGGCTGCCGCCAGATGTCGTCTCCCTCCCGCAGTCTCGTTCTCTCTCCCTCTGGTGCCCGGCGGATGCCTCTCTCCCTCTCTCTCTCTCTTCCCCTCTACCTCCCCCATCGCTCCCCTCTCCCGACGCTTCCCCTTCATCTTCAAAAACCAGAAGCATTACGAAGAGATGTGCGTATGGTTCTCTACGGCGTTTCCTTCCTCTCCCCTCCCCTTCACCTCCGCCGACTCCCACTCCCTCTCTCTCTCCCGGGCGCGCTCTCTCACTCCCTCCCTCTCTCGCCCCACCATGCCCTCACTAGTTTCACCCACTCTGTCGTAACCTCGTCCAATGAGAGCCACAAACCTTCGCGATTCAGTCGTTCGCCGGCGGCCGATGCGCGCGCATCGGAGAAGCAAACAGCCCCGGGAAATTCAAATTTTTTAAGTACAAAATTTCTCATTTATGAAATTCCTTCGAGCAATTGTTCGACACTCGTGTGAATTACACTCATTGTGAATTGTAATAGTGCACTGGAGGCAGGCATTAATGAATATCCCCCGTCGACTCGGATTAAACTGTGCAGAAGAGTTGAATTGTTCATGTGCTGGGGCAACTAATGGGAATGGAGTATTTAAAGTGAAGTGTCGGATTAATTTGGTGTACCGAGGTGTTGCGCCGGTTATTGAGCCGGTGGTGGTGATCAGCAGTGCTGGAGACAGACGGGAATACTTCCGTGGGAAGACAACGTCCTGCGGGTAATTTTGATATGAGTTTTTACGTCCGGCATTTCTCAGGAGTTTTCCATTCCACAGCGAAACTGTGAGACTTTTCGTTAGTTTTTGTTGTTGACGGGGTAGCTCGGAATCTGGGGGTGATAGCGAAATTTTGGGCAGAATCTTTTTTGTAGTACTCAATTCGGTACATGAAAAAGGTTATTATACAAATTATCATATATCGCTCAGATTCAGAGAAATTTTCGGAAACCCGAATCTAGAAGTCACGGGGCGGTAGTGAAGTGGTAAACGATGGAAGTGATTTCGCGAGGAATATCTCGAAATATGAGGCAGATAGCAAAATTTTTGTTAATACCTTTTATGCGGAACGAATCGAGAGCTAGAAAAATGGTGGTATCGAAATTTGTGTTATCTCTGGTAGATTTCGAGATATTTCTGTAGAACTCAGCAAAGTGATGAGTGGATGTTTAGGTAATAGCTCATTATGTCACGAGGACGCTAAAAGTTAGTTTCCGACGATTGTACCTCGCTCTGCGTCCAGATTATGATCATACGAGTCAGGAAATACTTTGATAATCCCGTGCTATAAAATATCTGCCCTCCAAAGGACCGAAAAACGCCTTATCTAACCTCCCTCAATTCCCTCGAAATTCGCAGTTTACCAGTCCTAGTCCCGTAAACCGCTTCTGCCAACTTTGCAACGAAAATCTCCAAACCCACGCGAGCTACCAAAATTTTCGTCAGAACCTTTTTTGTAGGGCTCAATGCGCTCTACAAAAAAGGTCCCCCAAAGATTTCCCCACCGCTCATACATTCCTCGCTATTCCCCGAAAACTCAGCTAAGAGCGTCTGCTCAGGTCGTTCAGAGTTTCGCCATTGAATTGTTCTCCAGAATGGATGCTTTTTTTTTCTCAAAATTCCTTCATTGACAGGTGTCCCTTGAACATCCCCCATTGTTTCACCCATCGACATTCCGTACAATTGAATCAATTGAATTAATCACTTGACATTATCCAATGTTTCACGTTATTTTCAATTTTTGTAAATGCGGGAGCTGACACAATTTCTCGGTTAATTCAGTAGGTGAAACAGCTTCCCATCGCCTATCGCTTACGAAAAATGTTTCAAGGCATTATCTTGGAGAGTCAACTCGATTGTATATAGTTGACTTGAAGGCTCTGACCTGTGGCAATCGCTCTCAGCGACTCACACAAACGCTTTGTGGGAGGGGGCGCGGGGGGGCGGAGGGGGGCTAGGCGGTTGGGCTTGAGGTCCCCCGATAGCCACATTCCATTCGTCGAGCGTCGGCCTGAATGGTACGCTTGTTTCCAAACCCCCCGCCACCATATTATATGATGGAAGGAAGAGTCTCAAGATAGATACGAATGAAAACTATCTTGTCTCAGTGCGAAATGGAGTTAAAAAACTTGTTTCTTCAAATAGATGAGGATGACCTCGAGGCGAATGGTTTCTTTATTATTCTCGGTGCATGTAGGGAATGTTTAGAAGGTTCGGAGAAATTTTTAGAAATTGCAATCGGGAGTTTTGAGGGGCGAGGGTGGATTGGGTGAAATTCTATTGGGAGTCCAGAGGATTTTGGAGATCGGTTGACGCTCCGCGTGATTACGCTCAGTTGGAGGCCCGCGGGATCTCGGGGGCGAATAAATTTGGGGTTTTTTTGCAGTGCAAACTTCTCGCTTGGTCTGGGATTGACAATTTGTTAATAATCCGAGTTCTCCTGGGCGTAATTTTTCGATGGGGTGTCTTCAGTCTTATCTTTTCGAAGGTTTAGGGTCGACCGACCGTCTGAGATTTATTTCAAGGGTAAATTATTTTTTTTTAGATCGAGAAAATGTTTTGTAACACCCCCAGACATCCCTAGTTTCCCTGTTTCGGAATTTTTACCGTTTTCAGGGGTAAATCCTCATGTGGGATTTTGTTTACAGGTGTGACGATTTTGATCGAGGTTCGGAATTTTTTAACACCCCTAGATTCTCCTGAATAGAATCTTTAAGGGTCAAATTTTGGTTTTGTTTGTTTTTTGAGGATTTGAAAGGGAAACCCAGACAATTTTTTTCAACTGCAAACTATTTTTCTTGTCATTTAAAAATACTTGTATGCCCTAGATTCCCATAAGAGGAATCTATTGCTGATAAATCTCCCCCGATTTCCTAATTTTCGAGGATCTAACGATCGAATGTTCGTACGCCTCAATCTCTAAGTCAAACAATTTTCTTGGCACCTAAAAAATGTGTGATCCCTCTAGACTCCCCGAAATATAATCGTTTTCTGGTGAACCCGGTTACTCTAAAGAAACATCCACTTCAGATGTTGTCAAAGGTCAAACAATCGCACGAGTAGATTTCTTTCGCCTCCAAATGACTCGGCCCACTCCCCAGAAACATCAGACCTCCCCTAGCTTCCCCCAGCCATTGACAACATATAAATTGAAGATCGTCATTGTCATCCTGACCTGCCGAGACCGACCGGCGTTCGCCGATCCTCAGCCGAAAGTCAAGCACGCCAGGACCCGTCGCCGGATCGGTTGAAAAAAAAATAAAAAAAATTAGAATACCCCTAGACTCGCCTAAATCGAATCTTCTCCTGGGAACTCTCACTCCTTTCACCAAAAATCGATATCATAAGTTCCCAAAGGTCAAACAATCGCACGAGTAGATTTCTTTCACCTCCAAATAACTCGGCCCACTCCCTAGAAATGTCTGAACTCCCCTAGATCCCCCCCCAACCATTCACGAGTTATACATTTCGGATGATCATTTTCATCCTGAAAGTGTGTAAAACTCCCGGAGACGAAAGTAGGCCTCAACGTGCAGTTTACTCAGCGGGAGGAGGTGGGGAAATAGCATTGGGTATATAACGCGAGTCGCGTGGGCGAGCAGAGTGGGCGCCTTGGGCACCGCGACGCCCACGATCGGGCGCCCACCGAGACACGAGACGATCTCCTCCGTCCCGGCTCGGCAGAGTTTACCCAGTACACCCGTATTATGAATGTGTACATGTGTCCGAGTGAGAGCCAAGAGTATTACTCCAGCGGAGACGTTTATATTCAAAGGCAACTGCGATAAAGACCCCGACGTTAATAGAAATAAAAATAACTGGCGTTTTGCGGAAAAAAAAAGACCAATGGCAATTGTAATTCAGCCCACATGTGTAAGACTGTGATTTCGAGATATTAAATGGCAGATGTTGATTAGTTATTTAGAAGGGGGACGATGAGTCGAATTGGAGGGGGGGAAACGAAATTGATTGGCATTTTGCATTGGATGAGTAGTAATAGAGAGCAGGCGTGGGGATATCTGTAGTTTATAATAGAAATTTAATTGAGAGATCGTCAAATTTTTTTTCGGATTTATGAGGGGTAACGGAAGGTCCACCGCGGGGGTCAAAATAGAGGTCGTCAGGGTCAAAACAGGGTCCACCAAGGGGTAACGGAAGGCCCACCGCGGGGGTCAAAATAGAGGTCGTCAGGGTCAAAACAGGGAGGAAGCACTTAAAATAAGGGCCATAATGTGGGCTAGAGTCCAAATAAGGTTCAATGGACGCAAAGTCAGAGTAAGAGAGAGTTTGTTTTAAGTTTTAAGGTTCAATAAGATCGGAATGAGGGTAAGTAGAATAAAAATTAGGGTCAAACGGGTCAAAATAAACGTCGAAACAAGGGCCCTCCATCGAAACTAGATTGTTTGTTTTGAATTGAATAAGTAGGAACAGAGAACAGAAGTGGCGATGAATGTATTTTATAATAAAAATTTATTTGAGAGATAGTAAATTTTTTTCGGCTTTATGGGGGTTAACGGAAGGGCAAGGGCCATTAAGGGGGTCAAAATAGAGGTCGTCAGGGTCAAAAAAGGGAGGAAGAACTCAAAATAAGGGTCATAATATGGAATACAGTCCAAAGAAGGTTCGATAGACTCAAAGTGAGAGTAAAAGAAAGTTTGTTTTAAGTTTTAAGGTTCAGTAGAGTAGGAAAAAGGGTAATTAAAATAAAAATTACGGTCGCAGGATTCAAAATAAGGGCCAATACA
>JAPYZM010003280.1:0-11587 GCA_030522845.1 Psyttalia concolor
CGCGCTAGGCGCGGAAAACACTCGAATTCAAATTTGAATTCGGAAAATTCAATGTTTCATCTCTTAATTTTTAAGAGTGAACCTCGTCAAATTCCGACGTGATGACAGACACTAAATAAGAAACTAACTACGTGATACTTTTACACTAACTTAGAATTAACTTATGCTAATTATCACAATGGCTTAAACTTAATTTTAACATTTTCTCGAACAAACAATAATCATTACTTCCTAATTTACCCTAACGTCGCGGCTTGTCCCATTAGGGTGGAAACTCCTAGATTCGCGGACTAACGGTAACCAAAACGTAAACGGACCCATAACTCGAGGAGATAGGTAGACCAACGGCAATTCGGCAGGGCGCTGGTCAAGGGCGCTTCTGCCGACCTTCCAACTTCATCTCACCCTCCACTAACCCTCGCAAATCCCTTCTTCCGGAGTGCTGACACTTTCAGCCAGACGGTACATCCCTAGAGGATTTTACGAACGGTCTAAATCTTCCCCACACGTCGGATGGTAAAACAACCCTTCTTCGCGACGTGAGGTCAGGACCGACGCGACAATACGAACCTAACCGACCTAAACATATGCCTCAGCTTTCCCTGGAAATTACCCTAACTAATTATCTTAACTTAACCGCAGGTTATTTAATTATGAAGTCAAAGCGAAGTGTTGTAGGTTATAAGGCTGTGGGTGTCTCCTGGACGTACCCCAGCTGTACGTCACACGCCACGAGAAACGGATAGAAGTCGCAAGGCCGGCATCTGGTCTTTAGGAAAGCAACCATTTCAAAGCGTTGTGACCACCGATGAGGCTTGCTTTGTGGGGGCTAAGCTGGATGGCATCTATTTTCACAGCTGTTATGCCCCCCCCCCCCCCAAGTCGTCACTAGATATTGTCTTGCTGAATAACGGTGACGAACCCACGTTCGAAAGAGGAGACAAGTGTTCAATAATAGACCTCACATTCGTCAGCAGTAATCTCGCGAGAGGAAATTACTCCTAGAATGTAATGGATATTTACACCGCTAGTGATCACCGAGCAATCCTTTGGGAGGTGTGCGCTAGTCGAACAAAGAGACCAACCTAGAAAGACGCAAAAAGCCCAATTCCGTAGAACTGGAAAATCAATCTAAGGATGCAGGCCGAAAGCTTACCAAAGCTATCAAGGAGAGTAAGAAGCAAGGCTGGATTAGACTCTTTGATGAATTCGAGAGTAATCCGTGGGGAAGACCGTAGAAGGTAGTTATAACACAGCTGAAAAGCAAGCCGATGCCATCTCCGTCAGGCCCGTAGGTCCTGGAGAAGATTGTAACGGCGTTATTTCCTCAGCAACCGGAGCTCCGTCGATTTATAGGATACAAGGAGACAGCAATTACAGAGGGACATCTTCTAGTAGCATGTAGCAGAGTGGGAAGCACCAAGGTCCCTGGCTTTGACGGAATACCCAATGTTGCCTTAAAAACTGCGATCAATGCAGCACCGCTAATGTTCCTGGACATGTATAATGCATGCTTGGAAGAAGGAAGATTTCCTGCTAAGTGGAAGCAGCAGATACTAGTGCTCCTCCCCAAAGGGAAGAAGCCATTAGACGAGCCATCCTCATATCGCCCACTCTGTCTGCTGGATACAGCTGGAAAAATCCTTGAACGCATTATCCACATGAGGATCGAAGCAGTGGTAGAACCGCTGCTAGCCGATAACCAATCCGGTTTTCGGAAAGGTAGTTCTACCATCGACCTCATTGACCTAGTCATCAACACCGCCAAGGAGGCGATCTCTGGAACAAGGTGGAGAGAAGGTACGAAAAAGTACTGTCTGGTGACAACACTAGATATCAAAAACGCCTTCAATTCAGCCAGGTGGGACTGCATTATGGAGGCTCTTGAGAGGATGAGTGTTCCAGAATATCTGCGCAAAATGGTAGCTAGCTACTTCACCAACAGAGTTCTCAGGTATGGTACGGCGTGTGGCCCTAGTGAGTACCAAGTAACGAGAGGGGTACCTCAGGGGTGGGTGCTGGGTCCTCTCTTATGGAACATTATGTATGATGGATTGCTGAAGGTAGCACTGCCGATTGGGGCGAAACTCGTGGCATTCGCGGATGATGTCGCATCACTTCAGGGCTCACCTATGCTATTCCCATTTGGAGAAATGTGCTCAAATTGCAGGAAGCACGACGTACCATCGCGCCAGTCTGCCGACTAAGTGCCCTCAGAGTTGCAAGTGCATATCGGACAGTCTCAGAAGATGCGATATGTGTCATCGCTGGAATGTTACCGACAAAAGTACTGGCAGAAGAGCGGAAATCCTTGAACTTGCGACGGAGATCCGAAGTGCAGAATTTCAAAGCGCTGTCGACTGAGGAAAGACGAAAGAGCCTGCCAGTTTGGCAGCTAAGCTGGGGCACTTCTACGAAGGGGAGATGAGTCATTGCCTGATCCCTAAAGTGGAAGTGTGGATAAGTCGAAAGCACGGTGGAGTGAATTATCATCTTTGTCAAATGCTTTCAGGACATGGGTGTTTTCGGGCTTATCTTTATAGATTTAAGCATGAAGATTTGCCAGAGTGCTTCATTTGCAGAGGTATGGCGGATGATGCGGAACATGTTTTCTTGCCCCCGCTTCAGAGTAATTCGGCGCAAGTGGGAGTCCGCACTCGGAAAGAACATAGTACCTGAAAACCTGGTGGAAGAAATGATGTCATCGCAGGCAGGTCATAAGAGAACCCAGGAATGAGGAATGCACGCGCAAGACGGTAGAGGTGAGAAATCTTCTTTGCAACCTCCTGATTGAATATAACATCTTTCCAGATTAGGAGGATGGACAGAAGATAAAAACCGTGGAAGAGCAATGAGCTGAGAACCTCCTCGCAAAGTAATACGTAACGGCGGTGCCGCGCGGTGATGCCGCGAAAATAGCTCTCGCGGATAAAGACAAGGTTGCAGAGGTGCACTGCGGTAAGTCAAGCATACCCAAAAGTGTTATAAATATGAAAGGTACATCTGGCAATATTTTGCCGTCTACAGTGCAGGCGAGGGATACCTCAGTACCGGCGCTAAACCCGAGTATGAAAGCAGGCTCGGGAGCCTCGTCATCCAGCACCTGCAGCTCGAGGGGAGTGGACCACTTGGCCTCCTTAGAGTTCAATGCCTCAAGTGAAGAACGAAGAGGCAGGCTTGGGACCGCCTTGAAGCGCTTATTGGCGATTTATTGTTCCAGGTGATGGAGCGAACCAAGCGGACCATCAATGAGGGAATGCGTCAGTTGTTAAGGGGTAGCCAGTCTTCTGCTAAGCGACTCAGGTCAATGCAGAAGCTGGAGCAGCAACAACCGGGACCATTGCGAGAGAATCAAGATTTCCCTCCTGGAGTTCCGGAGAATATGGCACGCACGCGAGGCACTTTCAAAACGATGCTCCAGGCACGACAGTTCAGAGGATCGACCACGGTACTCGATAATGACGACGCCTCTGTCATCGTCGAGCCGGAGAAGCTTCCATCCAGACGCAGAAAGCGTGACTCCTCAGGGACGAGTGGTAAAGATCCCCAAAAATGGCGTTCAGCTGAGACAGTTAAAATGCTGAGAGGAAGGAATCTCCATCGTCTAAGCCAGCGGATAAAACTCTCGAGTCTGACTGGAAGGAGGTTCTGTCACAGAACAAAGGTGGCAAAAAGATGTCACATGGAAAACGATCTCAGAAGAAGCCACAGCTGAGAAAGTCGACCAAAAAGACGGGTCCAAAGAAGACGGTGGACAGGCCCAATGCGCTACTAATCCGTCCAACGGATAAAGTGAAGTACTCTGATGTCCTGGGTCGAATAAAGAAGGAGGTTCCTACCGAAATGGCGACTACATGTGTCGGTAGAATACGTCGGATAGCCTCGGGATATTTGTTCATCATTCTGGCGAAAGGGACTGAGAGCAAAAGCCAAGATCTGGCAAAAGCCATCATTGGCATCCTCGGCGAATCGGCAAAAGTCCGGAATAAGGGCCCAGAAGCAGACCTCAAGATCAAGAACCTCGATGAGGAGACGTCGAAGGAAGACATCCTCGAAGTTCTGCGTAGAGCAGATGATGACACCAGTGAAATCACACTGGGGGTCAGAAAGTCACTGCGCAGAGCCTATGGAGGAACGCAAACTCCCTCCGTAACACTCCCAGCGTCTATGGCAACGAGGATGGTAGGCGAACGGGGCAAGATTCGTATAGGCGGGGTCAACTGTACCATACAGTGGGTGGTGAAACCTCTTAAATGATTCAGGTGCTAGCACTATGGCCATCTTGCGACGAACTGCAAAAGTGACGTTCACCGGGCGAAGCGGTGCTCTAGGTGTAGAGAAACTGCCCATAAAGCTTCCATCTGCGAAAACCCGCCCCGGTGCACCCTGTGCATTGAGAAAGTCCCCACGAAGGATGGTGCCCACATTGTTGGTAGCAGTAAATACCCTGTCTACCAGGAGGCCCTTCGATAGACACGCACTAAACAATAGTGCGCATCCTACAGGTCAATCTAAATCACTGCGAGGTCGCACCTATTCATGCAGACGGTAGGTGAGCAGAAATGAACCTCGTGATAATCTCGGAACTGTATAGACATTTGGACGCTGAACCCTGGGTAACGGATAGTAGTTCCAAGGCTGTTATCTGGTCTTGTGGGCGGCACCCATTCCACAGTAGTGCCAATATTCCATAGTCTGGTGTTGTGGCAGGTAAGTTAAATGGAATTGACTCCTATAGTCATTACGCCCCACTCAGCCTCTCTCTCTATTGACGAGTTTACGGCTTTCCTCGACGGACCGTTCGAATGCCTTCTGGCAAATTTTGCTCGACAATATGTTCGAAGCACAGATGGTTTTTCATGGCTAAAAACGTATTCATGTAAACGATGAGGGTCTCAATGTCCTTGAAAACTCCAGCACGAAGAAACAATGAAAGTATTTCTTCTCTCGAGGGTGACTTTACTTTGACTCTTTTATTTTCAATAATTTTTAAAGTGATCGAGACATCGTTTCTGTCACGGACATGCAGAAAATTACAAGGACAGTGCACTTCACTCAAGTCATTCACAACCCATTCTCCTTCCAGTTCAATATGTTTCGGGAGAAATGTTGTATATTTTGATGCTCTATTATCAAGATGATAGTCCATGCTACTGTCACTTAGGAGTACCATATAAAATTCCTTCCTCTTCATTTTTTTCCCGCAGCGTGTAAGTCTGAAGCAGGTATCCAAGAATCAAATTTATCAGGATAGCCTTCCCAATGAACGATAAATTGTTTATTTTTTCCTCTTCCTTTCAAACGCATGACTCGCTCAACTATAAACTCATCCTTGTCCACTTGATTATTGACAAGCACTAACTCTGGCTCATAAAAAAATCATTCAATTTGTTCATCCCTTAAATATTTCAACGCGTATATCGGTAATGCTTGTTTGAGAACTGAGCTAGTTATTTGGAATATTTCTTTACTCCGATTAGTCTCGTATTCTTTCTCTAAGATACGTTTTGTTCGACTGATGCGCACATAGTGTTTAACTGAGTTTTCAAAGACTTCCTTACGGGGTTTCTCAAACTTGTGCCAATCCTGTATATTACGCCATACGTATGGAGCATTACCGATAGTAACAGCCGCAGGCACCATGTTTATGGAGAAATGCTTTGCTTTGTAATAAGAGGTGATAATTTATTGCAACACATCTATATATTTGTATGTCTGGCTATGAATAAACTATCGCCACACGCGCTCCTTCAATGTCCAATTAAAACGTTCCACGATGGCGGCTTTAATGTCTTGATTACGTGCAACACGAAATTGTATTTTTGCAATACCTGCCCAAAAAGTTCCCTTTTCGATACCGGTTTTCGTGCATAAAGTGATACTTTTCCGCACAGTGTGCGTTAAAGTCAGAAATCGTGTGTAAAGTGCAACTCGTGCCGAGAGCTTCGCTTTACGCACTCGAATTTCACTTCACAGACGATCTTGACTTTTCCGCACTCCGCACACAAAAATACCACTTTGCTCTCAAACCTCCCCTCAAAGCGAATTTTGGCAGGTATTGCAAAAAATTAGGTGTGCAACAGGTGCGTATCGCCTTTTACGCCTCGTGTGTTCGCCTAGCACTCGTGGCCGTCTTCGCTGGCCACTCGTACAAGCGATGCACAACTCGTGCGAAAAAGTGCTACGTTACGCACTAGTTGCACAATATACTATTCTTTATCAGGAAAAAATTTTGAACACTGGCAGCTACGAATTCTTTTCCCTTATCAGTTTGTATTCAAACAGCTATACGGCCGTCGCAGCTCCCCAATATTCGTTTAAAGCCCTCTAGTCCCTGTGGTGCTGATTTGTCTTTCAATGGTGCAATCCAGGCAAATATACTTAAAATGCCAATGACCACCAGTAAATAGGAAACACCGTCATTATAAGTATTTAGCGATCTCAATTCAACCAAATCAGCTTCCCAAACGTTAGCAATGTTTGTTACTGTACAATGTAGTCGTGAAAATTGACGTCTGATCAGCTTCTGGAGTGTATGTGTGTTCTGAGCATTGAGCCAATTTTTCAGTTCAATTTCAGGAATTTTATTTTTATATTTTGACAAGATATTCCTTGCACCCATATATGCCTCCGGCTCTGCAGGGCTGCAATACGTCGCTAATAATTTTTCTTCATTTCGAATGTAAACCATGACGATAATGTTGCCTCCGCTTTATTAGGGGAGGTTATCCGTGTTTTCTTCAAGTTTTTGCGAGTACGGTCTACGCTAGAGCCGCGAAGTTTTGCATTGCTTCCTGAAGGGTTGTCCTCTGGGAAGCTCTCGTTCTCTGAAATCTCTGGTTTTCTTCGACGTTTAATATTTGGTATTACCTGATGGCAGTCAAAGGAATTTAGGATGGCCCAAAAACTCTTGAGGGGCATTATACTCTGAAGATAGACTGCAAAATGCTCCCATCCTTTATCTGAATAGGTTTTACGTGCACTTTTGTATTAGGTCTACAATATTAACACCAGGTAATGAGAGCCCATCCAAAGTCGCTTTTCCCTTTGTATCCCACTCGAGTCTCTTTCTAGTATCGACGGTATCTATGTATTCAAATATACCTACATCTTTTCGTTGGTATACTGCAGATATAGTAGCCACGATGGCTTTTGGGTCGTATCGTGCAAAAGAACTTACCTTGCCGCGGGTCTCCTGAGGTATCTCCGTTTTAAGCCCTGGTGACCTATGTTTCTCCATATAAAATAAATATCGTCTCGGCACGTCATTATACAATTTCCAATAATCGCGCAAACAATCGACTCGTAACAGTACCGGGAGTTTGAGCAGATGGCTAAATATCATTTGTTAATTTAGTTAAAACGTGATGAATATCATGTGTAGGATTTTTTTTTCAATTTTTCAACGCTGTGTTCTGGTACAAGTCCCATTTTTCGTGCATGTTCCATCATTATACAACCGCTGAGATGAGTGCCCTTATGAACGAGAGAGAGGTTAAAGAGAGATGATTAGACCACCAGAGGTCGGTGAGAGGCGGAGGGACGGTGAATACGCCAAAATGGATCATGACCTGGGGCGTGGCTTTGGGCGAAGCCGCGTGTCAGGACGTGATTGGCAGATTATCATATTCGCTGACGCCTGATCTGAAAATTAGCCCAACTGTGCAAGGGAGAAATATGACCAACGTACAGGCATTTCAACTGGGCATGTCCAGAGGCATTAATGACTAAGCCTGGGAACCAACAGCTAGGTGAAAGGACTAGTGCCCCTCGATTGTCGTCAAGTCGATTGGCACTAGTGGGGTAACGGATCACCCACTAGCGCTGAAAGATTTACACTAGGGGTTAAGGTCCCAGGAGATTTCAGGCAGTCGGAGGCAGGCTCTTCGAGTGAGCAGACGAGCTCGTAACCCCACTCTCCAAGAGATAGTGGCGGCCGATCCTTTTTAGGACACGGACAGTGCGCTGTTCGGCCCTTGGCCTGAACAGCGAGAAAGTCGGGTGCTTGGCACCCCCACCACGTAATGGGATAGCTTTGCGAAGTGCGATAGTAGTACTTCCCAGAGAAGAAGCCTCTCTAGACATAAAATCCCAGGGGGGGGGGGGCGATATGGCCGTCCAGTTGGGGATAGTGAGATCCTGGCAGACTGGAACCGTGTCATCCCCTGGAGTAGTAGTCGGGAAGGGGGGGGGGACCCGCTATGAGATGGCCGTAACCCACATCTCAGGGTTGAGTTGGGATGGACCAGGGTGGTTGAGGCAGGGCCTCCGGATACCTTAGTCCCACGCGCTTCCTGAGTCTCGGCGCCCTGCGGGGTGCGAAGATTTCGCAGGTTGTTCGTAGACACCGAGAGTGACACATTCGAGGTGGTAGCTATCCGAGGGGGCCTCCTCGGCGATGGAGCGGAAATCATTGTTTCTTGTACCAGATACCCCTCACATAGGGATAAATCGGCGGCTAGTTTCGTGAACCTCGCCCATTCTACCACGCCTTCTATTGCTGGCCGAGACGACGAGCCCCGCCACTCCGAAAGCCCTGTACATGGACTAGGTCCCCCTAGAGGCCGGTTTTACCGTTCGGGTTCCGGCAGAAAACTAACTGGCGCCCAACTCTATCGGTGATAGGCAATGCAGGCAGTAAGAGTAGTTTCTCCGCAGGGCAATACCCCGTTAGGAAATCTCTTACAAAACATAGTGGTACGTGTCTCTAGAAAATACTTAATACTTAATAAGTGAAAATGAAAATATTTAATAAGTGCGAAATCTGCAGTTTTCAGGCGTTGACTGTTTTAAATCAAGCAATAAATATCCGTGAGTCACGTATTTAGCGTCAAAATAAGGTTCCTGCAGAAATTTTTGTTCCTCTGGATATATCTGCCATCCCAAGGGGGTATTTGTGAATTATCTCGAGGGTTTTTAACTACGACGATATAATTAGTATTCAATTAAATATTGCGCTGCTCTTTTCCTTGGTGGAAAAAAATATTGAGATATAAACATAACACTGGGATTTTTATGATGGCTGCCTTTTGTAAATAGATTGACTATTGCACCATTCGTTGATTCACGCATCAGGTCGTCAACTACAACCAATTTTGGTTTATTACCGTCGAAATCTCCGGATCTTGGCAGACCTTGACGAAATTCGACAAATATTGGGTCATAATGGAAATATCCACTCTACCAGTCGGCATAATATTCCTTTATCAATTTGGGCACATTTCACTAATTTCTTTCAAAAATTTTTTAACGAAAAATGTCTTTCCACAACCTGTTGGCCCACAGATCATGGTAGTAAAGGGATTGTTCCACCTCCTATCCATGCTGTTGTCTGAATATAAATTGTAAAAAACAAATGATTTTATACATAATTTTAGAAAAAAGTAGTAGGCATTTCGGAACGACACGGGGTGACTATTATCTCATTGCTCAAGGGCAACGTGCGGGAGGGCATCACACAGAGCAACCTGCAGTCAATAAAATAATCTTGTATTTTCATGTATAGAGAGATTTTCTCTTCAAACGACACAGTTTGCCAAAAGTCATTCACTATGACGGACGAAAATAGTTTGCCTGCTCCTAGTAGTACTTCTCAAGGAAATACTCCACCTCTGGAGGGCGATTTCGATTAGATAAATAATTTCAATCTTGACTTATTGAGTAATTTCGTAACTCAGAATAATTATGATGTGGATTTATTAGAAAATTTTAATCTCGAATTATTTGGTATTCAATTTGGCGGAAGTGGTGGTGAAAATGTGCTCAACAACTCCAAGGAACGCAATGCTGTTGAAGATTTCAATTTGGATTTATTAGATTATGATATTGGTGATTATCATGTTCCAAATTATGATCTGAAAAATAATTTTTTCAAAAACTTGTCTAATATAAATGAATTAATTTTCAGATGCTGAGCGTGCTTCGATTGCACTTCCTGATTTCAAGCTTGATACGCACGTGATGGAATTTGGAATTAACCCTATATCTGATCCTGTCGAGATCCGCCGCGATCCTGCCGAGTGGGTAGAAGAAGCGTTTTGAGATGTTTATAATAATCTGCTGAAAAAATAACAAAAAATTTTGTGAAAATATCGCGCCAAGTTGCATTTTGTTTTACCATTTCATGCCTAAAAAAATGAGAAAATAAGTCACTATGGCTAAAAAAATTGACCATCTTATGCCTAAAAAAAGTGGGAAAATAAATAACTATAATTTAAAAAATAACTGAAATACGAAACAAGCCAAGTGAACGTATGCGACCAGCGTCCGCTAGGACCAATTTCCCAAACTTTGCCGTATAAGTAATTGCACGACCAAATCCGCTTATATACTGAGGGCAGTGAGAGAAGTAACTTGACTCGAAGGAGCGGGTAGACGGGCTAGAATAATAACTTGGTTTTAAAAAAGTCAACTTGACGCGCCGAGTTTTCCTGAACATGTATCGCGTACGTACCATATAGGCTTAGAATCATTCGATTGCGATTGGAAAGTCTTGTGGGGGTGTGGTTTAGCAGTTTAATCTGCTCAAAGTAATTCTCATACGGAGATCTCTACTCATTCTCTGGATTGACCAGAACAGAACGTGGTTTTCGAAGTTTGAAATAGGGCACGCCAAGTTGACTTTTTTAAAACCAAGTTACTATACTAGCTCCTCTACCCGCTCCTTCGAATCAAGTTACTTCTCTCACTGCCCTCAGTATATGAGCGGATTTGGTCGTGCAATTACTTATACGGCAAACTTTGGGAAATTGGTCCTAGCTGACGCTGATTGCATACGTTCACTGGGCTTGTTTCGTATTTCAGTTATTTTTTAAATTATCGTTATTTATTTTCTCATTTTTTTAGGAATTGGATAGTAAATTTTTTTAGCAATAGTTATTTATTTTCTCATTTTTTTAGGCATGAAATAGTAGAACAAAATGTCAACTTGGCGAGATTTTTTCACAAAAATTGTTTCTGATTTTTTCAGCAGATTGATAAATAATTATCCGATTTCTTCAGAATTGAATAAATTACCATTATCATGTAAAGATATTTTTTTAAACATATATACAACATTTCAATTTCACTGTCATTAAACATTCACGGTTATTAGTCTGAAATTCTGTCAAATGGTAGAAAAAAAATATTGTGGAAATACAATTACCGATTATCAACTATTTCCAACACAATTTGATCTTAATGAAAATACGTAATCGGTCATTGTATTTTCACGATATTTTTGTCTCACACTTGACCGATTTTCGGGCTTATTGAATGATATTCAAGGGGTTATGTGGAAAATAACCAAACATACATGAAAAACAAATTATTTGTGATGAAAGATGCTTTTTGATTCGAATAAGATAGAATCTGATTACATATCAGACTCTATAACTTCTAAAAAGAGATATTTCATCACGAATAAGTTGTTGACATATTTTTGGTTATATTCAGCATAACCGATTGAATGTCATTCAGTAGATAAACAAGGCTGGTTCTGGATATTCATACCAAATCGCGTTGTCAGATGGGTCACGGGGGTTTCGGGACGTCGGTACGGCAGGCTGCTGTAAGATGGCGTGGCGATCAGGGGGCCTGGGGGGGG
>JAPYZM010003281.1:0-14776 GCA_030522845.1 Psyttalia concolor
TTCCAACGGATTTGGGAAGCTGAGGAAATTTCCGATCGATGTAGCCCCTCAGATTTCATTTTTAGGGATTTTTTGATTTTTTGACCCCTCGGGCCCTCCGATTTCAGCAATTTTGGACGGGCTGACCACATTTTCGGCGATATCTCAAAAACTATTGATCCTATCGCCCCGGGGTTTATTCCATTCGAAATCTGAGCTCATTTCCCATCGATATAGGGTTTTCTCAAATTTTTAAACCGATTTTTTCACTCCTTTTTTTGGTTTTAATTTATGAACTTTAGAAAAACTGTAAAAACGGTTCGAAAAATGGGTTTAAAAATTTGAAAATAACCTATATCGATGGGAAATGACCTCAGCTTTCGAATGGAATAAACTCTGAGGCGATAGGATCAATAGTTTTTGAGATATCGTCAAAAGAGTGCCGATTTTGGTAAAAATCGGCAGAATGGAAAGGGGGACCCTTTCGTTTTTCGGCATTTCAGCCTGTCGGACCGGACAGTCGACTGGCTGGTCAGTTGGCCAACAGGGAATTCCCAAATCTTGGTTTTTTGAAGGAAGAGGAGCCCTGGGTAGCCCTTTTGAGAGTTTTTGGCCCTTTTTGGCCCTTTTTTCAATTTTTCCGCACGTTATCGTCGTTTTTGACGGTTTTTGAAGACTGAGGGGGTTTTAAGGGTTTCGAATTACGTTTTTGGGCCCTTTTGGCATCACTTCCACGATATTTTCAGCCCTTTATCGACTTTTAGCCCCCTTTTTAAACATTTTCGGGAGAAAACTGCCCACATTTTGAAAACTATCAGCCGTACCTCCAAAATTCCTTACGGATAAAATATTTTCATTGATCAGATCTCCTCCGAAGAACTTAAAGTAAATTTTATTACAATAATTTCGGACAGTCGGCTCTCCAAACGCTACGTGTGCGGCGAAATCACATTTATTCCCTCAGTGCGATCTGTTCTCTAACTCAAATATTTTAATTTCGATATGAATATTTTTACACAGACCCAATGAATATTTTATTTAAAAAAAATACCCGGAACGTCCTCGAAAGAATTACTCTCATTCCCCTCCCCTCTATAAAACCCAACTCTAATCGTCTCAATTTTTTCCACCTCTCGCGATCCGCGTGCCACTTGGCTTGAAAAATGCGATAATTAACCGAAAAAAAATTTTCCAAACTTCCTGTTATCACTTTGACTGGGAATACTTATCCAGAAACATTAATAAACATTGAGATAATACTCGCCGCGCAAACACTCATTGTTATTCCCCCTCCTCACCATAAAATTCAAGTCTAAACGGTTCAATGTTTTTTTTCTCTCAGTTGATGGGCGGCCCGGGGGGTGGGAGTTGGGTCAGCCATTTGAGATTTGAATTTTACGATGGCAAACGCTCACGTTTCCCCCTCCCACTGGGAGACCGAAATAAGATCGGTATTCCAGTGTGGCCATGGTATTCAAGACTGTAACCTCCCCCTCTCCATCGCTGCCGTTCGTGGCAATTTAATCCCATGAGTTTCAGTTCGGTATCCACTGGCACCCGCGACCCGGGGAGAACTCTATAACCTATAACTGTGGGTATGCTCTGGCGTCTGTACAGTGTATTACGTCCAGACTACTTTAGGGGGTGGTTTTTTGGTCGCTCCCTCGTGGAATCAGTCGTGAGTTGCTTTTTCGATTTTTTTTCCCCTCTCCAGCCCCCCCGCTCTCGGCCCCTGTCCCCTCACCGCCGCTGGTCAGGGGGGGGGGGATTTTGAGAGGACGATCTGCGTGAGCGGACGGGCATAAAAATATATGGCGCCACTCGCCGGGGCGTGCGCTTGTCATAAAACGAATTTAACGCGTCTGCCCGGCAATTTATAAACTCCTTTTTTTTTTATTTTAGTATTCGAGTCATCGAAATTTTGGTCGGAATTTTTCAGCGACTTCGCGGCATATTCTCGGATGAACTTTACAGTTTCGGCCGGATTTGGGTGAGGGCATTAATTGAGGAGGGCTTGTATTGGAAATTTATGAAGTGGTAAGAAGTGGGAAATAGGGATTTAATGTGAGAAATTGTTTGGATGATTTTTTTGGGATCTGGAGGAAGGGATTTATTTGGGGATCTTTGGATTAATTCGTTCGGTTGATCAGAGATTTTTTTTCTCGGCTGCAGCCGACTTGGCTGCCTCAACCGGCGACTTTTCTACTTGACTCAGCTCCTCGACCCATTACTTCTCGAATTTTTGGAGTGTTTAAGCGATTTTCCGGGGAATTCGCGCGGTAATTGCGACATTCAGGCGAGATTTTATCGATGACATTAATTTTGAAGGCCCACAGCTGAAATAAATAATTTATTTGGTTGAAAAAACATTTATTTAATATAAATAAACGGTTGCATCATTTTTGGGATGATTACAAGAAGCAATTTATTTTGGGAATAAATTTTCAAAATTTTTAATTTTATTTATTTGAATAAAATCTGTTGGTGATAAATATATATTCTTCCGGGAAAAGCCGACTTGTCTGCCCCAGCCGTCGACTTTTCTACTCGACTCAGCCCCTCGATCCGTAGCTTCTCAAATTTTTTGCGTGTTTATTCGATTCTGCGGGGAATTCTCGCGTCAATTGCAAAATTCCGGTGACATTTTATTGATTATATCAATTTTGCAGGCCCACGCCTAAAATAAATTATTTATCCAAAATTAAAAAAACCTTTATTCAATATAAATAAACGTTTGCATAATTTCTGGGATAATTAAAAGAAGCAATTACTTCTGGGAATAAATTTTCCAAATTTCAAATTTCATTATTTAATTTCTTAATTTTCAATTCTATTTATTTGAATAAAATCTTTTGACGAAAAAAAAATATATTCTTCCGGGGAAAGCCAACTTGTCTGCCCCAGCCGTAGACTCCTCTACTTGGCTCATCCCCTCAACCCATTACTTCTCTGTGATATTAGAAAATGTACGCAATCTGGAGCGAGCCACAAGGCGCTCGCAGGGAGAAATAAAGGAGAAGACATACCCCTACCCTTTTTTTTTTTCAATGCTTCCCCCCGTTCACCATCTCATCCTCTCGCTCACTCGATTCACCGCACCTGCACGAAGTAATCACGAGGCCGGGGGCCGGTTGTCGGGTTTAAGGGCGTAAAATTCATAGCATCTCGTATATTTCGTTGACTATCCGTTTTCGCTGCTAACGAGCTCCCTTGAAAAAAACCAAATTATCCTCTTGTCTCGTTTTTTGAGGTACTTCTAGTTAACCCCCCCCCCCCCCCCCCATATTCATTAAAAAAAAATTCTCTTCAAAAAAAAAATCCTCTATTTTATTTCGCCTTGTCTTGACAAACGCGACAATTTGAAATATTTATAAAATTGTCATGAGAAAATTTTCCTCTACTTTCCCCGGAGATACTTCGTAACGACATATTCAAACACTCGTGATTAAATTTCCAATGGTAGAATAAAACAGTACGTGAGAAAATCAACATTTATTCCGGTTCCATTCACGAGTTCATCATTCTGCATTCAATTAGTAATACTTAACACACGTGCGGAGTTTGGTTAAACTGTTGTGCGATATTCGAAACTAAACCGCGATAGAGAGTTGAGCGGGTGGAGGGAGGAGGGGGGGGGGAGTATGAGTTATAACGCTTCGAGCGCAAATAGGTCCTTCCTCTGGCTGTGACTAGTCGAACGGATGAGCATTGCTGTGGTACCGAGCCAAGTGGACTTTACTCCGCCTCCTCCCCCTCCCGTCCCTCACCCCGTCGCCACTCTCCAAAGATCGGTTTGAATTTCCGGGATTTCTGCATACGGTATACGTTACTAAACTCGACAGACCTCTCAATGTACTCCAGACGGTAATCCAACATCAGTTATTCCAAAATAATCCTCAAACTCTGAGTTGATTCTGGCGATTATCGAATCACTTTGGCGTATCTGTTTTTTTTGGAAAAAATGAGAGCGGAGAAGCTGCAGCGGTGAAAGTGAAACTTCACTAGGTTGGAATTCAAGGGATTTGTTGTATGGAAAGTCTGCTAAATTGTCCCCAATCGATCCGTAATTTTATATTCAGTCACGCGGCGCGTCGTTTTCGAGTGTTTCACGCTTTTGTGACAGCCCGCGCTCCGACTTACTCTGCCCCACCGAGCGAGAGGTAGGAGTGGGGGCAGCCCGCCAGCGCTCCCCACCACGCGCCTCGCACGCGCCAAGGTCAACTGAATCCATTCTCCGGGCCGGGTCTAATCGTTTGTCACCTCGAAATCACCGTCACTGATTACTCGGAAAATAATAATCGGAGAGGGAGCAAACATAATTTCCGACCTCTAGGAATCATGCTCGGTGGTTGGAAATTACGTTTGCTGAGGATTTAATAATTATTTTTCTTGTAATTGGTGACGGCGATTTTGGGGTTATGAATTATTACAACCGGGCCTTGAATCGCAAACCAGGAAAAATGAAATGAAAAACAGGAGGGCGAGCATCAGTTTAGGACATTTAAGGCGTCAATTGGGGGGCATTAATTTGCTGAGGTCGAGAGGATGACAAATCCGTCATTTGGATTTTCGTGAATTCCATGAGATTTAACCTGAGTATGACTTTAAAATAAATTTCCTCGTGTTTTGCTGGGAAGATTCTCGATGTAATAGGAACTTCATCCTCCTCAACTACTCAGAATCTCCTCCCTAGGTTCTCTCATTCGTCTCTACCTACAACTCCTCGAGAGAATGTAACAATACAAAGTGCATCAATTGGAGGAGATAAAGGTACCGTGAAATCTGATTTGTGTGAGGGTATTTTCGTTTCACTCCCGAGTATTTTACTTGAGTACAAATTTGTTCTGTCTTGGTGGAGAATGTAGGATACAGGTGAGCGAGTGGTGGCAGTATCGGCAGTGACTGGGCAAGTGCTGTTTCAATTTTGTGGAGCCATTCGACGCTGGCAATTTGAGGATAAAAAAAAAATCGTGACACAACAGGAGTGCAAATAAAAATTCTCAATTGAGTGAAAATAATTATTTCGATCTGTCGATTTTGGGAAAATAATTGGAGCTTTAAATTCCCCGTTTTTTCGTGCTCAATTTACCTTAAATAATTTGTCAAATAAAATGTGGAAGAGGTGAATTGCCGCATTTATCGACGAATGATCGTCCAATTTTCTGTCGAAGTGAAATCGTGTGATTTCGATTATCTCGATAGCGTTACCGTCACTCTGGCCTACATTTTGGGGGCGATCAATTGTCCAGCAGGCGTTTCCGGGGGTTCTGGTGACGACACAAATTCCTCCGGGCCTCAAAGGGATCGTATGCCTCTCAAGGAGGGAATATCATATTGAAACCTCGACAATTAATTTATTTTATGTGGAACTGTTGAATTCACTCTCGAGAAAATATTCTCCTCGACGCAATTGAACAAATTCCCCAGGAAATATTGAATTTTCAACCACCGAATTCCCCGAAATTCCAGCGAAACTGTAGGGGGGTTACTTTTTTTCACCAGTCAGCCGGAAATTTTATTTAAAAAAAATCAACAGTACATTCCTACGTACATACGTAGAAATAGTCTGCAATTTTTATTCAAACTACATGACCCACAAAGACCAGAGGAGCCCACAAAGTCGAGGAAGTGGAGCTACAACTTTCCGGGAACGTAACTCTCTCTCGTTGTACCCGGGATAACAAGACAAGCCTCGGACCCGTCGTAAGAGCGAATCGTCTCAAGTAAAAATTGTCCACTGCATGAGTCGTACGAGAGCTCGTTTCCCTCGTTATCCCAGTGGTCGACAGGCTAAGTGGTATCCTTGAATTTTGAGGACCCACCGGCTGGAGCTCCGGAAAATCTTTACATCCTCTTATTGAGGGACAACGATAATTGGGGATGAAACGCCCTCCCCAAATAGTCCCTCCCTCACTCCCAGGCCTGACGACCGGTTCTACCCCCCCAACTGACCAGCTGTAGCATCAGCAGCAGCTGAAGTTGCGCTGTAGTTGGTGAATTGTTTTCTCTGGTAGTACGAAACCCTCGAGGGAGGGGGTAAGTAGGTCGTCTGCCGGTGTTTTCAACCGGATACTCCCCCGCCCCGATAATTCCTCGGAATTTTAAATTCACTACCCCCAGCTATAGCCGGCCGAAACCATAAGAAAAATCCACTGAAAACTCTTAAATCCCCTCAACGTTCACTCGGCACTTCGTTAAAAAACCGAACTTTTCCTATTCAGCTCCAAACTCCCGAGCCCCCCTCCCCCTCCCCCTCTTGCGCCGGTGAACCAACTGGCGAGTTGATTTCACTCCAGTTGACAATCAGGTAAATCTGGGGAGGATCACTTCAGCAAAATGCTGTTTATAATATCTTTGGAAGTAGATAGAGATAAAGAGATGGGGCTAATTGGGGTAAATTGGGACAATAAAAATATGATAATTAATATTCTTCATTAGACCGACGGCAGTGGCCGTGGGGTTAGAGTGCTAGACTGGTATGCCAATGATCCGGGTTCGCTTCCCGTCACCGACGACTGCATCTGGCCAAGGTTGTACCCTCAGGATGAGATTTTTCCTTGGTCCTTGGCGAATGCGGTACAGCGGGGGCGGGGGTGGGAACGGTAAATACGTAAAAACCCGAGAGGGTTCGTGAGGGCAGGAAAAAAAAAATATATTCTTCAATAATCGCGACAACTGCTGTAGAAACGTATATTCATTTTTAATATAATTATACGACTGGGGGATCATACGTCAAGTGTCAGGATCAGAAAAGAAATAGAATTAAAAAAATGAAAATAAAAATAAAAATTCATTTGGAAAAAATTTTTTTTTTTGTTCGCGCATAATTGAAACTGATAGATCATTTGTAATTGCTATTTCAAATTGTAATGACCAGCATAAGTGCGACTGAAATGCGCGAAGATTCATTCGATTCAAGTGAGTCGTAGTTCCCACTTGCGCCCCATAAAAATCTCGACAGATTAAATCCTCCGGGAGTGCGCACTCCTCCGGCATAAAATTCTCATAATGAGTTTGTTGATGTATGCAACTTAATTAACATGTAAAAATTACAATTGTCTCGTGGTGTTTGCTACTCTCCTCCCCCAGTCCATTCATTCTCAAAACTCAGTCTCGTGAAGTTTCCGCAAAGACGGAAATTCGTCGAGCCCCGCGCCCACTGGATGGGAGTGAAGGGGACGATTTAGTCAAAGCAAATTGTCATTTCCGGGGCTAATTATAACCCGAACTTTCTCCAGCTGTAAAATCCTCACCCCCGCCAGCCGGGGCTTTAATTCTCACTTCACTCCGGGGAATACGGGGGCTCAGCTTTACCTCGCACGAAGGGATGAACATCCCCGGCGACATAACTCGCTTCGTCTCTCATTCGTCATTACTTTCTCCTCACGAAGTGCTCGCCTCGGTAACCTACATTCATTATCAAATTAATCATGTCCACATTTGCCCAATGATTTCAGTGATCCCCAAAAATGCCGTCTGCAGGCCGAGTCGAAGACTTGGATCTTCCAAGTCATCCCCAGCTGATTTTTTTTTAATTGTAATTTTTTTTGTTGGAGCGTCGAAACATTCTCAACCAGGCAGAATATTTTCTAGACCTCTTTTAAGTATTTTCCAAGCCTGCTTACCTCCAGTTGTGTGCCACTCTGGCATTTGTTATAATAAAAAAAAATACCAGGAAAACCTAGAGAAGAGTATCAGATTCGACCCAGTCGGATGGGAATTCCGATAGGACTTCCTCTGCAAAATTCTATGGGAATTTTTTTATGCGCTTTTTTGACTGCTCAACAGTAGGTCATTTAGCTGACCTCAAATGGCCTCCATATAATTCCCTAAATTTTTTATAACAATTCTCACGCAAGACTTCAATATCGCGAAAAACCCGGTATTGATACAATTGGAAAGGTTCTCTCCTAGTTCCAACTGTTGTTGAAACTCTTGACCAGGACAACTTCAAAACCCTCAATTCCCCCTCCCAGTCCCAAATTAAGATTCCCCCGCCGTCCCTCGATTCCCCGAAATAACCCCCTCCAAAATTCTCCTCTCCCGTCAGTCTAGACGACAGTCGCGCATGAATAATAGCCTATCAGGAATCGGAGAGCCTCGATCACATCCGATTGCAATTGATCTAAATAAAAAAATCAGAGATATCCCCATTTATTTTTGAATTCCAATTTTGCCGATCAATGAAATTGTCCCGTTGTAGACCCCCCCCCAATTACCTCATCAGATATCAGCCGACAGTGTCACCTCAGCCCCTCGACGGTCGATACAAATCAATTTCAGCCCCTCCACTCCCTCCCCCTCAATCGGAACCTCCAGTGTTAATATCCTTTCCAAATCTAATTAATTCCCTCCCTCCTCCACCTCCTCCCCCCAAGAGAAATCACCGAAACAAAAATCCACTCGCTATATTTGGCCAACAGTTTAAGTGAAAAGCGTCAGAGCATAATGGCAAAATGAGCTACACATATATCTAACGGCCAAATATTTGTATGTGAAAGTTGAAAGCGTCGGGCATTAGCGTTTGATACGTAAATATAATGCAGAGCAAATGCTAACGAGTTGAATAGCTACAGTTATATATTCATGGACTCGCTGGACCGCTATTAGTGTCAGCTAGCCGCATTGTCGAAGCTAGTATTGCCACCCGCAACTCTAGCTTTTACTCTACAATTCTATCTACCCCTCGAAACGTCCTCTGGCCCCGCCCTCCCACTAGCCGGCGTATTCCTCCCAATTGACGAGTGCAATATATCGTAGCTCATGCCTCGCACTATCGGAATCGGATAGTCCAACGAAATCGGCTTTCATTCGCGACTCAGCCGCATCCCCGCCAACCAGAAAATCCCTCGTCAATCTATAGTCAGCCCCCTCTGGACAAGGCCACTGTTGTAATGACGATTTTGTCATTCTCGCGGGTGTACGTCGACAATGATAACCAGCGCCTCTTGCTTGACAATGGGATTTAATTTGACGGCTTGGAAATTACGCCTGGGAATTTTTCCAGATTTTATCGGGTGTTTTTTGGGGTATTTGGGGAATTTTTGGAATAGTTTAGGGGGAGAATTTTTTCGGGTGAAATTGAGCCGTGAATTTTCTTGGATTTTTAATTTAGAAGGGCAGGGGAAGTCGGGAGTGATTTTAGAAATTACGCGGAATTTCTGGAGGTCGGCGAACATTTTGGAATCATCTCAAGGAAAAATTCGGATTGTCTAGAATATCAGAATTAAATACGAGATTTAATGAGGGATTTTATATTAAATTGAAATCGATTTCGCTAATTTCGGCCATTTTTTTATCGATTTTTCTTTTATAATATTTAATGAGATGATTTGTAATTCAATACAACTGCTGGATAATTCCAGAAGTGATTGAAAATTCCGAAAATTCTGAAAACTAAGTAAAAAATCCGATTCTCCGTTTTCCGAGACTGAAAAATCAACGAAAACCGTTGCTCAATATTAAAAAAAAAATTACCACATAATTCTTCAATAATTATTTTAACCATTGCATCGATTCGCCAGTGTTACTGACGATTTCTCAACCTGTAAACCTTTAAATTTAAAAAAAATTACAAACGATTTTTCCCCAGATTTTAATGTCTCCAAATGCCGTTACAATGCACCACCAATCCCCCGGCATTTCTCCAGCGGTTCTTGAGTAGCATCTCACAAAGCCCTCTTTGAGCGATATATCAAACGGACAGTAGTCCTCGGTACCCTCATGCCTTGGAAAACGCAGTAACTCGTTCTCACATGGGAAATCCCAGAAACCATTATATCGCGTAAGCCGACCAGGTTATCCCAGGCGTTGTTCAATAAAAAAAAAAAATGGCTGGGGGAAAAAAAATGGCAGGCCCGTCCGCGGGGGGGGGGGGGGTGTTGTAGGCAGAGGAGAGATTGCAAAGGAAAGAGCCGAAGTCCAAACAGGAAATCAAAAAGTCGAGGCGGCATAAAAAATGTAAAAGAGAGATGAAATATTGGACAAACAGAAATGGACCTCGATATTTCATGTTTCGTGCAGTTTTTACCGCCCCCCCCCCTCCCCCCGTTATCAATGGATATGGGGGGGTAATATACGTACATGGGCTTTACGGATTACCACTCGAGGTACACTCAAAGACTCCAATGCATCCGCCATGATCTCTGAAAAATTACTGAGAGTGAAAAAAGAAAGAAAAAGGCAGAGCAAATTCTGATTTCTTTTTTTTTCTTCTTTCGACAGATGAGGTTATAAAAATTCTGGAAAAATTAGAGATTTAAAATACGCGTTATGGAGTTATTTATCGAGGATGAAGAGAAAAAAATGGGGGAGTTTAAAATGTGGTTGCATCGTTTTTAAAAAAACATATTGAGGATGAAAGAATTCAATAAATATTGAGAAAAAATTCAGTTGCGTTTCGCTCGAGTGAGGATGAATTTATGACAAAAATTGGGTGAGAATTTGACAGTTGAAAAATGTGATTAGAAATTGATTTGTCGTTGGAAATTTCACTTCGATAAATACAACAGAAATACAACGAAAGTATTACGCTTTGGTTAGTCGTTGAAAAAAATACGATTGCTGAAAAACAATTGGTCAAACATTTTGTTGCTGCAAAAAAAAACTATTTTTGTAAACAATGACAGGGGGGGGGGGGGGGAGGGCCCCATTGGGCACACACTTTTTTTTTCTCGTCTGTTATACCTGTGCAGAAATTGAAATAGTAAAATACGTTCGAGTCCACTGGAGTCAGTGGCGCACGGGGGAATCGTTGAACCGCGGAAATATTCCGTCTTCCCCCCGCGGCCACCCTCCGCGAGAGACTAGAAACAACAAATTGGATTTATAGAATAAACTCGGAGCTTTGAAATAGAGAGTAGAGAGGGGACCGGCAGTTGGTGAGGGGGAGGGAAAAAAAATTAAAACCTCGGAGAGGACAGCGCCGGCTAACAAAAGAGACAGTTCGTTGGGGCGGCTAGGGGAGGGCAGATGGAGGGTTGGGGGAGGAAGAAAAAAAAAGGAAATGGGTATGAAACGTTGAGGTTTGAAATGAGCCACTTGTAACGTCCTGAGAGACAGGGGCTCCAGAGGTGGAATGATTAAAGTCCCAACTCTGGCCACATCACTCCCACTCAACAAAAGATTTTTTTTCATGTACTCCCTCATTGTGAGGTTGCCACGTTCGACTTGAGCGATCCAATTATCCTTGGTCCTCGAGTTTGGCGTGATAAAAAATATTTGAACATTTTTTTTCACCTCAAGTAAAGGGAAAATCACTTTTTCTGCCTACCAGCAGCGAAAGTGAGCGATTTTAAGGCCGGGGGGTAATAGTTCATAAACTCAATATCCCCGTGGCTGATTATAAGAAAAATAATTATTAAATCACAAGCGAACCTAATTACCGACCTCTGTGCATGATTTCTTCAAGTAGGTAATTATGTCTACTAACGATTTGATGAGTGCTTCATGCACAATGAGTGACGGAGATTTCGAGGTAATGAATTATTACATCCGGCCCTTAAAATGTGTATGGACAAATAAAATTCACTATTTAACTATTTAACTGAGAAAAATATAATATAATATAATATAATATAATATAATAATTATTAGATCGTAATATAATATATTTTGTCACTGGAAGCAACCGGACTTCAACAGGAGTAGACAATAACTGAGTGGAACGTAAATAAACAAAGAGGGATTATTGATTTGTTCTTCTGTTGAGTATTCATACGAAAATGTATACAATGAAGGAGTGGGGTATATAGTAGGTTCAGTGTGGATTGTAAACAAAGTAAAATCATTTGCAACAGTAGAGGAAACCGATTCTATTCTATTCTAAAATATTTTGTCAATGAAATATTATCTTGGAAAAGGAGTTTAAGGCCCCGGTGTTATCGCGGGTTACCTCAAAATCGGTGTGATTAATTACCCGAAGATTAATTACGGTTTGTCGTCAATTTCTACAGATTATTGTTAATATCGACGAATGCGAACGGTAAATCGTTATGAAATTAGTGTGAATATTTTTAATATTTTTTTTTCATATTTTTTATACAAATTTAGATTTTAATCTTTAACCGAAACAGAATAATGGATTTTCCCATAAGCCGCTAGGTTAGATCCGGATTTTTCAAAATTGCTTCTTTAAAAATCCAAAACGGTAAATAAATCGAGGCAAAAAATTACGATTAAAAAATTACCACCATTTTCCAGCTATTTTTTATAGTTTTCAAAATTCTTACAAATTTGTGTGACCGATGAGCTACTTTGACCGAGCGAAACGAGGTCCATTGAGGGGGAAAAAAATCGCGTTCCTCGAGAGGAGAAACAAACAAGCCTTTCCCTACAAAAAAAACAATTCGACTTCTTTCCTGATAATGCAATCCACAACCTTCCGAGAGGTGTAAAAAATTCAGTTGCATATTAATGCAATTTTTTCTTATTAAAAAAAAAATACCCTGTGGACAGCAGAAGTCGGGGGAGAGTTTGATCACGAGAATTGAGAAAACCACTCATCTCGCAATCTGCATTCTCGATTTTCACTCTGGCAGCTCCTCAGCATTTCCATTTTCCCCCCATAAAATATTTTCTCATATTGTTTTTCTCCCTTTTCTCTTTATTTTAGTTCGAGAGCGTGATATCGATGATGATGGTGAAAGCAATCTTGGACGAGTGGAGAGGGCGGAGGGGGATGACACAAAGCTCGTCTCGATTAAAAATTCGTTTGTTCTCGATTTTAGATTGTCCCTGTCCCTCACTTTTTTTTTCTCCCGTCGATGGCACTGGGCGGGCGGGGAGCTACGGGGGGAAGAGAAAAATGGAAAAAAGGCAGATGTAGAGGAGATTACATTGGATTAAAAAGAGGAATAAAAAGTGATGTTGGGGTGATTGACGAGGCGAGCACTGAGGAACGATTACGAATTTTCGACGGGCGAGAGGGAGTTTTTCGCGAGATGCATGGAAATGATTGTATTAGCGTTTGCTTTTAATCGAGAAAGGGGAAAAGTAATCACTTCAACTGGGCGAGTTGAATCCACTCGTCTCCCGTGAATTTAGATGACTAACTTTTTTTTGTATATTATGTACCAGAACAGATTGAGGGAGTGCAAGTAATCCATTGATTTTTAATTGAACAATCCAATTTAAAAATCCCCCAAAATAATCCCCTGAATCTTCAAAACGTTCCCTAATTTTCTCCTGTGGCTCTGAATTTTATTTTCTCATTGACAATTTTTTTTTATTGATAGGATTGCCGGATAAACAATCCGCAGATGCTGGGAACTCAATTCTCCATCATCAATAAACCTAATGAAGCAAAATGAGCCGGCTCCGGCGGAGCGGAAGCGGAAGGCGTCCACCCCTGCCCCCCCCCCCCTGAGGCCGCTAAATCCCCCGAAATGTCTCCAACAATGTCAGCCGCCGGAAGCGTCGAGCCATTGAAATCTGCGGCGAAAAAAAAAATTCAAATGATCTTCATTACGATCCGAAGGGATCAACAGCCATTAAGGAAGCGTAGACACTCCGGACATCCTCCCAGGACCCCCCGCAAGATACGCGAGCTTATATTCATGTCAACAGGAAGACATGGTAAAAGACGATAGAGTCAGACCCCGTACGTTACATTTACGTCCCCAGCATAAATCAGTCGTCAAGCGTTACATATCGTCGGAACCTGCCCCCCTGGCCCCCTCCCCTGGGCCTCCTCGCCCACCCATATCCGTAATAAAGGGCTGAATGATAAGGCGAGCCTGAGCGTCCGCCGGAACCTCCTCAGCCTCCCCCGAAACTCCCGAAAAGAGAACTTTTTTTTATTCTCCACTCGTTTCGACGAGCCTTGGGGCCCTAAACTATTTCAATTATTTCCTCTCGATTTATTGTCACTTGTCGGAGGATAATTGTGGAATCCAGGGGATTTTTCAAGGGTTATTTCGAGGAATTTCTGGACAATGCTCTTATTTTTCCCGGACGGGGGAGCCGGAGAAAGGGTGAGAGTTGTGGGAGGTTATCTCACCCTTTTTTTTCGGGGTTATCGTGGGACGATCTGGCCGGACGGAGACTGGGACAATTTATGGGGGAATGTATGACGTCGAGATTTATCTCAATACAACATAAATGTCAAGGGAAATTTTTTCGGAATTCATTGGAAAAATTCGGCAATTGTTTGCCGAAATTAAAGCCGTTATTGTTAATTAATCTGCGGTTGAGATTCCACGCGATATTTTAGTACAGATAATTTCAGTCCTGTTGATTTACGGGGGATTTCAACAAATATTTATTATTCTCGATTATTTTCAATTTGCTCACTGGCTTTGGTATTTTTTTTACAATTTTTTGGTCAATATTTTCACTATTTTTGGAATTTATCGTGTGAATTGATACAAAAATTTTGGATACAGGTGGACAATGAGGAAATAATAATAATTTTAACAGACTTATTTATTTTGAACAAATCATATGAACGAAATTACTGTAGTACAAGTCCGTGAGAACGCAGACACAAGATAAATTTATAAAATCAGGTCTACAGTATTTTAGCCGATGTCCCCGAGCGATAACGTTTTATAATGTCCTGAAAAGGGAGATAAGAGGGGCTGATACATGCAGAGAGTTTGGCACGGTCGAGCGGGGGTAAGGATAGCCAGAGCTGAAGAGGCCAGCCGGCGGGGGGTTAAGGGGATGGGGGGATCCGGTGGTAAAACCGATTTTATTCCACCCCACGGCCGGAACTCGATTTGCGGTCGAGTACCCGTATGGCCTGATGCAGAATTGGCTGGTCAAAACCGATCTGCAATGTCCATCTCTGTGTGTG
>JAPYZM010003283.1:0-11583 GCA_030522845.1 Psyttalia concolor
CTTGTTTTTCAGACAGCGCGGTTTTTTGAACATTCTTATGGCCTTAAAGTTTTCATTAAAAATCGAGCTGTTTAGGAACAATTGATAGCCATTTAACGCCCTATCTCGCCCAATTTAAACGAAAATTATTCAACAAACATTTGTCAATTACGATAAAACTTTTTTTCAGTCTCCACAAAGACAAGGAACCATGAATCCATATAAAATCAATTGATCAGGTTTTCTATAAAATATTTGACTTCACACCCGACTTAATTACTTCCGAGAAAAAATTGTAAAATTTTCTATTAAAATAGGATGCATAGCTTGAGACCAAATAAAGAAATTGGTCGGGGATGTTGCGTTGAACTACTAGCTTCCCGACTAATTGTAAACACGATTCGTAACGCGATTTTTTTCTTTCATTCGGCCCTTGACGAGCCTAGCACCGAACTTCCTGATAGCCTGAAATATTAACGTAGGAATTTAGACACCCTTCTTCAGAAATTTCACAAAGAGTGAGACAATTGCACTTTAAAGAATCCGAAAATTCATGGGGTGAATTTACTCCAGTCGGAATGGGATCTAGACAAAGTCTACGGCTGTCGATCGCGAATGAACATTTCTTTTACTCGTTATTTTAAAAAAAACAAAAAGGGGTGAAGGGGATTTTGCTCCCAAACAAATCCGATGTTGTTCTCGATGATTTCTATCGATCGCGAACACTCCCATTTCGATCGCACTCACCGTTCGCCTGGGAGGGTGAACGAAAAAATTGAGCACAAACATACAGACGACTCGTTAAAAAACGTCGGAGGCTAAAAACATCTGGTAGAGGACTGTTATAGAGAAATTTGACTTTTGACTCAGGTTCTTAGCGACAGACTGCTGGACACGCAGATATTTTCATTAAACGTTAAGTCGTTTGCGCTGTCTGAAAAAACATTGAAAAGTAATTTTAAAAACTACATTTATTTCATTCAATGAACTTCCGAAATTATATACTTAACAAAGGAAATCCAGAAAAAATATTATACGGGCCTATTATGCACTTATCTCACCTACATTAGTTACTTGTACATCATTACGTCTGGGGATTGGTACATGCACATGTATCCATCGCAGAGGAGTCTTTTCGCATGCTCGGGGAGTTGTCGATCATCTGTCAGTTCTGTTAGGTAGTTGGAACCCTCTTCGCTCAGCCAGTAGGGAAAATCCGGACATGGCACCATCTCGGGGATGTTGTATCCATTTTGTTCGCCTGTAGTAGAAGGGAAGAAAAATGATTGTCAGAGATTCCATTCCCCGCAAATTAAATAATCAAACAAGTTTACGAATTTTCATGTCAAAATAAATTCAATTAATCCGCACTGAGAGAAAATCTAGAGTCCTCGAAAAAGTAATTCTTGCGCCAAAAAAATTGTTTATCAAAAAGTATTTAAAAAAAATGTTTTGGCAAACATGAGTCGACAATTTTTACCTTTTCGATCAGCCATAGAGTCGAAGAAACACCAGGGCGCCTCGGAGCCCGAGCCGCACTTGACAAACGAAACATAGTGAGAAGTTTCAATGCAAACAACAGCAGAAAGTTCCAGGTACAGCCTGGGAACAGGGCAATGTTCCTGCAGGATCTGAAACTCGGTGGGAACACTGAGTTTTTTGGGTTCATGGTTGGTCCTTCTCTCATGCCTGTGAGCTTTATCAAGACAGGGCAAGCAAAAAGCAATGCTCTCCAGACCTACTCCACACTGTCCATAGCACTCCTTGCACTCGAATTCGGCCAATTTCCCACAAACTGTGCATTGTCTGGGTGAGTCCTCAATAATATCAGTGACATCGAGCAGAAGAGTGGGCTGAATCTTCGGATACATTTTAAAAGACTTTCCAAATCTGGGCATCTGAATGATGAGACACGCGGGGACCTCTTTAAGCCGGATATTACTGGTGAGAAAACTTTGCTCGAGGAGTTGCTGGACCGTTGGTAGATTGAGCTGATCGTCCTTCTCTACGAAAAGCTGATAGTGATAGGCATCCTGACCAGAGCTGAGTTTCAAAAAAGGCTCGGCATTGAGAATTTGAGCGACAAGTGAGGTGAGAAATTCCTCTGGGTCTTTCTCCTCACTGGTGAGGCCAGAAATCGATGACAATTTTTCGAGTAGTGTTCGCAGCTTCATAACTCTATTCGCCTGGACGAACATGTTCTTTCTCAGAGGATTGACAATCTCCTCTCGAAGCACTCGCTGAACCTCCTCATACTGGGGACAGTCTTTCTCACTTGGAGGTCTGAAGAGGAGATTGTCGAAGACACTTGTGAATGCAAACATGCTGAAGAGGGTTGCATCGAGGTAGCAAGAGTTGTGGTGGCCCTGGATTCCTCTGTACTTTCCACAAATTGTTTTCAAGTCGCCTTTTACACATATTGGCCTCACCATACCCGTTATCACGCAGTTTTCAGTCTTATCCAAGTCCTCACCGTTCATCTTCACCAACTGGTCGTCCGCCTTTTGGTCAAGAGTTGAAAATAAAAGGGTAAGTAAATGACACGTGTGGAAAAATTTCATTGAAAATATTCTATAGGAATTATGGGGAGTTTCTGACGTTACTCATTTCAAATTTGCTGTTTTCTCTCAGGGTATTGAAAAATGATTATATTTGGGTTGCCACTGGGGGCTGATTGGCATTCGAGAACTTAGCTGCAAAGGGCGATAATTGGATCAATAATAAATTTTGACGGAGTGATGGGTCATCCTGGGGCTGGACGTGGGAATTGGAATTTTGGGAGGTGAATACTCACTGATATCATGTTGTACTGCTGACACTGCCTGATGTCAGCGAATATGGCTCTCTTTGGTCTGCAGTGAAAGTATCTGACGTCATTGTATGTACCATCTGTACCCTGGGGATGTTGTCCATCCTCCTGTGTATGAAATAGATTTATTTCATTGTGTTGTGGTTAACTTCAGAGTTGTCAATCGGAATTTCGACGTTACTGTGTTATTAACATTTTTTAATTGTTCCGGTGACTAAATTCTCTGCACAATTCATGGCAAACCTTTAATTCTAGAAATTTAGCACCCCAAACTCTCAAAATAAAAAAAAAATTTACGAGCTGAGAAGAAATGCTTTAAAAGTGTCAGAAAATTCATGTCAGGAAATTTTTATAGAAAATGTTTCTATTACGAATTATTGTCACTAGATATTTTTCCAAAGTTGGAGAATTTTTTAATTAAATCGGAGTCAATGTCATAGACTGTTCGATTGAATTTGCCAGGTTCTCTGAAGAATTGCGTATGAAATAATGCTGAACTCACCAATTCAATAGCTGCCATGACCTTACCAAGTGTTAAACCCGGCAAATTTCCAATCCAACGTATGACTCCATACCGATTTTCGCCTCCCAAGCCAACCTCAACTGCCATTCCCACGTGTAGTTTTTCTCCATTTTCCTTTCTCACTACTTTACTGCTCTCTTCCTTATCCAAAAGTTCCTCTGAAAGAAAAACAGAGGACTGAAAATCCTCCACTGCATACCAATAAATCACCAAAAGAAGAATGAGTTCATCCAGTGATCGATCAGTGAACGAACAATAAAGAATGAAAAAAAAAAAGTCAATGAGCTTACTTCGGGAATCTAAATTCACTAGATCAAAGTTATCTTCCACATCGCTGTACACATTGGACTCAATGTCACTACTCCACTTATGCTCAAGTACAAAAATCGGAATGTTTTGTAATGTCGCTGCCATAATATTTGTTCAAATAATATTAACAATCGAATAATTGGATATTTGAATGAAGGGAACGTGATTGAACCGTCCGAGGCACGCCACCAGTCTATTTTGGAAGCTAGGAAGTTTATTATTAGGTAACATCCACAACTCCTCTTTGAAACACAGCTCTGCCAGCTCATGAACCTCCTAGCAAATAATTAGACGATCCGATGATATATCGAGAGACTGTCTACTCACCGAGTGGAAAGAAGTCATACGTTGGGAGATTTTTGCCCAAACTTGTGGCGTCGTTGGAGAGAATTTTAGATTTCGTCGATTGATGAACAATCTTCGGGATCAGGGCTTCATTCAGACGTACAATCGCATCTCCATTGTTGTTATTACTGTCATCAAATTTTGTCAGGTGTTCTTTATTTATTATATTTGAGTCTGTGGCTATTCGTTTGCCATTTGTTTGATTCGAATGGTTATTCGAGTGATTTGTTGTGCTGTTTAAGAAGCCGTCGAGTTGCTTGGAGAGGGATGCTTCTATGTCCTGGCGTGGAGGTTTTGGCTCATTGGACTCTTGGGGGTCTGATTTTATCGGAGTTATGTAGTTCAGAGTCGTGAAGAGACCTGTTCCTGATGCTCCAGCGAAGTATTTCTTCGCTAGGAGGGATGTGGATAAACCCTCACAATGATCCTGCAGTAGGAATAACGGATTTTTATCAGAAAAATGAGACCAAAGGTCTTGTTGGTCAGAATTAAAGTGGGTACTTTAACAACAGGGGAGACAAAATAATAGTTTCCACCAGAATCCTTGAATTTCAGAAATAAGGAACATTTTCTATCGTACGAAAATCTTTCCCCTAAAAACTGAGATTACAGTCTTCAGGGGTCAGGAAATTGTATCTTACATTGAGGCATGTTCTTCTGCGATAAAAAATATGTATATTGCATTACAGAAGGATACGGTTCGATTGGAAAAAGGGTCAGACCCGCCACACCCTTTGTTCAATTTTTTACTGCGTGAATACATCTGCTGTACTCCATTTTCTAACGTAAAATGCAGAATGTGCTCACCAAAATTTCAAGGCCAAAATAAAATCCTGGGCCCATCTCCGTGACTTGTCCGATGTACTTGATGACAGCCTTGAACTTGGAATCGGGACTTGATTGAGGATGGTAATAAACCCGACCATTCTCCTTCAAATTTTTGGCCTCCTCACAAAATTCAGCGTTACTGGCAAGTCGTACCCTGTCCTGGGGTACTGAAACAGCTGCCAAAAAGTGCCAGACGAGAGAGGGAACAGGTATGAGATCGAATCGGTGGCAGAGCCACTCGGTCTTCTTCCAGACCTCTTCATTGTTAAGATCATTGACTTTGATCCTCAGAGATCCATCTGGCAACAATTCGTTGGCTTCAACGAGCATTCCAAGCTTGAGGCAGCTCACGTTGACATCACAAACACCTGATCTCCTGCTCATAATGGTATTTTTCCTGGCCACGTAGTGACAGGACAGGGCTGGGCCCTTGCTCTCGTCAGTCTGCCACTTCTCCATATTCCTCGGAAATCTCAATGATTTTTTGGTCTCATTGATATACTCCTCAATTCCATAACTTCACTTTTCATCATTTTGCACTGCAGTGTCACTCCACGCCTTCCGGTCATGCAGTTCGATTTAATAATCATAACATTATGCATTTGGAATGTAGAATTTTGGTGGAAGTAATTAGAGATTTGGGGAGTCAGTGGCTGATCTTTGGATTAATTTAATCACGCTCGAATGACACTCATTTGACAGACGAGTCTCCTCGTGCTGTATTTTGGTTTCTTTTTACGGATATACTGGCGTAGGCAGAAATAGCAGGCGGATTCGTTGATAAGGGAAACATCTATGTTGCCTTCTACGTTGGTTTCTGTCTGGCGAAACGGACCGGCGTAAACTAGCTCAGCTCAATTGGAAGTGTTGTAAAAACTGTCACAAATTGACAGACAAATTCAATGGATTTTTAACGTCTTGTTTCAATCGACCGGACAGCAGTTAGTTTTTTCAAAAATAAAATTTCTAAAGCTCCTGATCTGCTCTCTAGCGTTTGGATCAGCAACTCAAGATCTGCCATATTGAATACTTCAAAATGGTTTGAATTGCTAACGTATTTGTATCCAGCAATTGCTGTCTAGGTATTCCATTGAGAAGGACGCTGGCACCCATTGTTTATACTTGTATTGAGGCCGATTTTCTATTTCTAGAGGAAAAAATCGCACTCCAGATTTGTTAGTGGTTTCGATTAATGGCAGACGAGGTGAGTAAAAATTCCTGTGACAATTTCCCATGATCAAGTTAACTGTCGGCGGGTTAGTCCTGTGGAAGAGGTTGGGTTCAATATCTGTGGATTTTTCTCCTTTCTTCCAGGACAGCGGCAGTGATATTGTTGGAATTTCTGCTCAAACAGCCCGTGATATCCGTCAATTAGAAATTCTTAAAAAAACACACGCAGAACTAGAGAGTCTATATAAGTTGCTTCGTTTGCTGAGAATTGACCTAGAGAAAATGGTCGAGAACTTCTCGTCCATCAATTGTAAGTTTTTTATTTATTTGTTTTGTTTTTTTATATTTTTTTCTGTTATCACTGAGGATTTTGGAGAATCATTTGAGAATTACTTGATTTTTTAAATCATTTCTTTTTTATCTGTGCACTTTTGGTGTATTAAAAAATATTTTTGTTAATGACAGAATTTTTAAACGAATCGGAAATGTTATTCACTGAGATTACTCTTGCCGTTTTTGCTGTAGAAAATTTTGAGCAAGAATTTCGCAGTTTATTTTTCTACTTCGGAAATAAAAAAAAATAAAGTAATAAACAATGGGAAACATTCAACATAAATAATCTATAGAGCTTAATATTCTAATACAACTTATTCTATTGAAGTTGTTTCACCAAAAAATTATTCACAAATGCAAAATTTTAAAATATAGAATGACCCAATAACAATAACTTTCCCTACAATAAAAATGAATATCCCCACTTAAGAGAGGGAGATTGACTCGTATCCCGCACAAAATTTAAGACTTGAATTGGAATGGCTCCAAAGTATTCCCTCTCATAAACTAAAAATTCTCATTTTCCTTCCCAGGACAAACAAATAGTGTTTTCAACTACTTTAACCCCGAAAAAATCTGGCAAACCTGGAGCGAAAAATGGGTGCCCTCCCGGAGCAGATGCATCCGGTGCAGGTGGATCGAGAAAGCCCAGGAGACACCCTGCGTCCATTTCGTCGCCGTTCGAGCATTCTTCCCCGTTCAAATTCCGACACCTTGGAGATCAACGATGATTCCGTGGAACGTGGCCGCATCCGTCACGACTCGCCAGCGACATTGACCAACAGCAGTCGCCGTTCCCTGAATCTGGGCTCAGTGGCCCAGCTCTCCTCGCCCCAGATGGCGGCAGACGTTGCGGAGTGTATTAAACTCAACGCCGAAAACAAGATTAATAAGAAAAATGCCTTCCAGCTGAAGATGATCGACCTCATGACGTACATGGTTAAAAATCGCGACGAGAAAATGTCGAATCTTCAGGTGGCGAGCACAACTCTTGACGTGAGTGCCAAAATCTACGGTTTGCGAGTGGATGTACTCCACCAGGAGACAATGGACATGGTGGGCAATCTGGACCACCAGACGCAAAACGGCGAGGCTAATGGTGACAACCTCGAGGATAACAACGGAGAGGCGTCCCAGAGGGACAACAATCCACCTAAAGCGAAAAAGAAGAAACGAGCGACACAAATTCTGACAACTGTGGAGTCTCTCTGCTGTGAGCCTGAGATCATAAAACTGGAGCCACCGATGCTGGGAGACGGCGACTACCAGACGTCAGACATGTTACTTCAGGTGAACGCGCCTCGGCACGTGGGTCTGGGTCTAGCAATCCACCCGTACAACGACCACATCCTGGACCGGAGAGCGGCCACGCCCGAGGACCCATCCGTCAAAATCCCCTACACTCCAATAGAGATCCCCGAGGACTCAGCCATCGGCAGCATCTTCAAGGAGTTTGAATTCCTCAACTGGGACTCTGAGTACGATCAGGCGACTCGCGTTGACAACTGGACTCAGCGACTGTCATCAGCTCACGAGACGCCGCTGCCCTTCGATCTGAATGCCAGCTTGCCCGCCGACGAGGAAGAGGACGACTTCTTCGTTAACAACGACCACATCGCGGATTTATCCGGTGACGAGGTGTTTGCACCAGCAGCGCACGCCCATGGTCAGCGTGCGCATCTCGTGAACGCCGACGTCGACGAATTAATAGCCTACACCGCGACTGCCAGTGACTACTCATTTTTTGACGACAAATTTCTTGAGATTGGCTGGAAGTCTGGGACCAAGTGGACGGTGAAGAAGGCCCCCAGAAACCTGGCGATGAGTCTGCTGAACGCTGAAGCTCAGCGCCGAGTATCTACCAGAAAAAAGAAGGATTTTTCGTTCGACTTTAACGAGGAGATAGACGAAGCCAGTGAGAGTAAGTTTGTAGCGATGAAGAAGGTCAAGAGGAAGTTCAAGTCGATGGAGAGTAAGAACGTAAAGCCTGAAGAGAGTAACGGAGATCAGATGAACTTGTTCAAGTTCAGTTATCGACCAGATGATGTCCATCTGATGCCCAAACGGGGAGTTGGCAACGATGGAGAACGATTGGGAGAGGAAGAGCGACGGCAGTCGATCCACATGAATGACTACGACAATGACGATGACGGGGGTGGGGACTATCGTAATGATGATTCAATGGACGATCAGCAAATGGAGATTTTGACGTCGCAAGGCGGGACAGATCACAACGAATTTGCCAGCCAAGGGGGATTCACCGGTTCAAATCTCGTGGAAGCACCGAAACTCACTGAGAAAATATACATTCCGTTCTCCCAGAGGGCGAAGAAACTCGACATGAGACATCTCAAAAAGTGTATTTGGAATAGTATTAATAATGGTAATGATGATAAAGAGAATGTGGCGGGGGAGGAGGCCAGTGGCAATGAGAAGGAGAAATCTGATGAGCCCAAACCATTTGCTGATATCTACATTCATCTTCCGGAGATGCTCCACAAGAATGATGTCAAGGAGCTGAGCTTCCCCATTGCCTTCGTGTCCCTTCTGCATCTCGCCAATGAGAAGAAACTCAAACTCATGCCAACCGACGATTTCTCGGATATCATTGTCACCCAAGACACCGCTGCATGATTTTTGTCGGTAATTGGATTTATAGGCTTAATTATATTTGTGAAGATATCTAATAAATATTCGTTATTACCATTTGAAGAAAATTTAATTGCTTTATTGGAGACTCAGTTCGGGGTTTTGGAAACGAGGAAGATTTTGGACAGTTATTGCTGCTTCTTTTCTCATTCCGAAATTAAAGATGAAAAGAGACAATTCGAGTCCAAAAAATAATTTTGATGATTTTTAGGTATCACATGATCGTTTGCATTGTTTTATGCAAATTGAAATAACCTAATTCTCCGCCATATAAAGAAGCAATTAATTATGAATAAATTAACTCCTAAATTATAGAAATACGTTTCTAGAGTAAACTAAACCGTTCTTAAATGATCTAAATTATGTTCATTGGAGAGGGGATTATTCTCCGGCTCATTGTCCGTGCTGGAAACATGCTCTGAGATTATTCTTTATTCATCCAATAATTATCGGCAAAGTAGATATTTCGTGAAATGGGAAATTCCTATTTTATTGACATCCGAAGAGCAAAATATTACATTTTCTACTATGACAACATCGCTCGGTAGTTTCAGCGCAATTATTTGGATATGCGATAGTGTATCGGCAAAGTAAAACGCATCTTCTCCATCACCTCTCTCTAAATATTTATCAGATATCATACTAACAAAATTACTGATTTTTTTTTTTCAAAATTACATGATACCTTTAAACATTATTCCTGTCTAAAAATTCCAAGTCATTCGTTCTCTCCAAATTTTCATAACAATTTAATTAGCTAAAAATTAAAATTGAAAATTCGGTGAATGGATTTTTACAGAAAATAGTTCAATGAAATAATTGGGATTGAAAAATGAAATTGACCGGATATTTTTCTGCAACTAAAATATTTACGAGCTAACATTTCTATCGAAAAAAGGGGAATAGAGTGGGTCCGCTATTAACATAAATTCAATAGAAATCCAGGTGAACTTTTAAAGGAATTCCCCCGGATTTTTTCTGAAATATACGAATTTTTGGCCGAGATATTCTTTCCATGAGTTACCTCTTGCACTTACAGTTGATCTTTTGGCATGTTAAACCAAAGGATTTCGGGAGTAGATGGTGATAGCAGACGAATGCCGAATAAATTTCCATGTGGAATATCTGGCTGAATAAATCAATGCCAAATAGGTCCGCATAAGAGCTCACGTTGAGTCCATCCGGGATTTGTGCAGCCGAACTTGAGCGCTACGAGGCCGAAGAGACGATGTGCAATGAGAAAAAAAAATCATCGAGAAAAACGGATGGAGCCAATTTTGTTCGCTCGAACTCTGTTAATCGAAAATTGTCCTCCAGAAAAGATTTGGCTCATCAAAAAAAAAAAACGACTTTGAGATGCAATTTTCGCTGTTCGACAGTAAAATTTTATGATTAGATAAAGTTTTTTAACATGCAATATTCTTAAAAATGTTTTTATCCATTTTTTAGTAAAAAAAAATCCCATCTTAAATCGTAAAAAAACATAAGTCTTGAGAAATACGGTTGGAATATATTAAATTTTAAAATATCTCCTGCAGTGTTCCTCAGTAATTTTTAATGCTGAATTCTCTGCATGTAACCTTGCGTTGATAGTTATCCTTCTAAAACAAACATCGTAAGAATATTCTTATCACGAATGTCAGACCCAAAATGACTGGAAATGTATGGAAGCTATATGCATGTATAATATATTGTGAGTCTTCTGCTTCTGTTCTCCAGATTCCATATGGCAATTTTCTGCTGCAGAAGAGCCGTTCTCGACTTGTCTCGTTAATGTAGAATTATTGCCCTCGTCTTGTCTCGTCTAGGAATACGAGAGAAATATGCCTCCGCATCTCGGATTTTCCTGTTCAAATGATATATCTGTTTCACCAAAGAAAATACTTATTTTGATATTTCAAAGATGTTAAAATAAGACTGTCAAAAATCTTAACTTGCTCAATCCGACGGAGTTTCATCCGAGAAATTTCAGTGTAGAGTATCTCAAGAAAAAATCTGTTTTTTCTGCTGTGGAATATTTTTCATTGAGTACTTCTATTGATAATTTCTCCTGAATTTACTACGAATTCTATGAAATTTTGCCATTCGTGTTAGAATTTTCCAGCGAATGCACCTCCTTCATTAAATTGAGTTTCTCAAAGTGTATTTAAACGACCTCCCCTCGAAGAGTTACAATTCCAGCTGAAGGGTGCGATATCGCACCTCCTCCAAGATTTCTGCGCCAAGCTACATAGAAAAAGAATCCCCCAGTAGATTTTACATTTGACGAAGACGAAGCGTTCATCCGGCAGTAAGAACATGGAAAATTGTAGTGCGCAGAATTGTGGTTCAAAACATCTCAATCAAATGAGTTGTATGCAATTGAAGTCCATTGTTTTTTTCAGTACAATATTTTTTCATCACGCTGTGTCGGAAAAGTAACTTTTCAGTCACTCGACGCAAAGCGGAGAGTGACTAAAAAGTGCTTTTTCGACACATTGAGATGAAATAGTATATTTTGTAACAAGTGAAAAAAAATGGTTTTTGGCGAGTGGGAGGTTGATATAATCCCACGAGGCAAAAACCACTTTTTTCACGTGTTACGAACAATATTTTTCATCTCAATGTGTCGGAAAAGCACTTTTCAGTCACTCGACGT
>JAPYZM010003284.1:0-11732 GCA_030522845.1 Psyttalia concolor
ACCCTCTCGGGCCATTTTTTCGGTCCCCTTTGTAGTCGAACGTAAAAACAGGAGACGAGGGAATTTATTTTCGATTGATATTGCGAGGAGAGAAATTTAGTCCGTATTTTCCGTCATTTCGTGGGGCTTCGGTGCAGGGACACCAATCGATCAATTTTCCCTGATTTCTTTTATCAGTTTTAATTCGAGAGGGCTTTGTTTATGAATTCACTGGCCTCTTAGAATTTTCACCGATCTAATTCTTTTATTATGGCCCCAATTATTTTGATCGAGACGGAAAATTGGTTTTGCCGGTTGAGGAAAATATTTTCTCAACTTCCAAGAATTTTCAATCACTCGGAAAAGTAAATAGTCCGCGGTTATAAACGAGACAAATAAAATCCTGCCAATTTTTGCGTTTGGCCATGGATTCCTCTCTTGACCGCCTGAAAATATCTCATTATCTCTCAAATCAATTCAGTCCCACAAAATCGTATATCTCGTAACGAGTACAGAATAGTACGGCCGCGAGGCGGCCGTGAAGTAGTGCTTTACGGACTGAGTGACAAAAAAGTGTTTTTCGACGAGTGCCTCTGGCACGAGCCGAGAAAAAAAAATCATTTTTCGTCAGAGGTTGACGAAAAAAATTTAATAATTTCGTTACTAGGATGAGTAGTATTCCCCCCAAAATCTGAACTTTCAAAAATAATTTACAGCCCTCAAGGGTTGTTTATGTCCGAAATTAACTTCTGCTTTGCATAGAGACCTTTGCCTACCCAATTTCTGGGTAGAAACGTCAGAAATGTGGGTATGAATGCGTTAAGAGAGGTAGGAAAAGTCACACCAGGTTCTCGATCTCGTTATTTACGACCTCTACGCAGATTTTGAGGCCTGAGGAACAATGCGGAGGTATATTTTGCTGGGTAAAGGGGATTTCGAGGGAAAGAACGAGAGAGAGGGCTGGAGGGGGGGGGGGGGGGGAATTTGACCGGGGGTCTTGAGGTCGGGGGGACGTGGTACAATATAATGGGCTGCTCCACTTGAATAAATGAATCCTCTTTGAGTGGCCTGAGGAAGTTTCTGAAGAAGGCCCAAGGAAAAAGGGCTTTTTTCGCTTTTTCTCCTCATTCTTTCACTTCCCTGAACCCTCGGCAACACCGCCCACCCCTTTTCTCTCTCTCTCTCTCTCCTCTTTTGCTACCGGAACGTCTCGAGAAATATTCAATGCAAACACGCGAAAAAGGGGAAAAATTGAGTAAAAAATATTTGAATTTTTCCACTGTATTCCGAGGAGAAATCTTGGTCTGCGACAATGGGCGAGTTTGAATAATGGAAAACCCTTTTTTTTTGGGGATAGCCTGGGGGGGAAAAAACGCGGAACATCTGCATAAGTTTTTGAAGGAGGATCGTTTGAATTTTGTGCATTCAAATGTAGAAAAAAAAAATTCAAAAATGGGACGCATTCCTCTCGAATGCCGAGAGATTCCGGGGCTGATTATTTTCCGAAATAACTGGCAGACTCGTTTGTTTAAATTTTTCTCTAGTGGTCACTCGCGAGCTGCGAAAATTACCGATTATAAAATTTCCCGCCAACTCCCCCGATTATTAAAATTTGATCGTTAACGTGATTTTATTGACATTTGCAGGAGTCGCTGGAGAGGATTAAAAAATGCACGGAAGCTGGGAGTCAGCGGACTCCCTGGTGCTCCCACCAAATCAGCAGCAGCAGCAGCAGCAGCAGCAGCAGAGTATGATGGAGGATAATCATCCCCTCCATTCGCCAACCCCGCCCGCTTGGGGTATCACGGACAGAATAGTGGTGAGTAATTCCGCCCCAGTTGAATTCCCCCTTTCAGTATAAAAATCCATCTCTCCCACGCATTCCATCCTTCGTTTTAGCTTCAGTTCGTCCCCAGTGGGCTTCTCCCCCTTTGTACTGGATTGTCGCCAAAATGTCGGGCCCTCGTCTCTATTTTTCTCCCAAAAACTCCTGCGCTCAGAGGAGAATTGGTAATAATAATTCAACTCGAATCCGTCCACTGGCGATCTTCGTTACCACTTCCGCAATCAAAAATAGCTCCACCGACTGGTTAAATTAGTTTTCCAATCGATGTACTAATTATTAAATTTTTTCCAGAAGGAAGAGCCAAACAGCGACAGGAATAACGACTCAGGAGTCTCCCCGGGCCACTACACATCAGGCTCTTCGGGAAGTGGAGGCTCCTCTCCCCCAATCAACATCAGCCTGTCCCCAGGAAGCATAGCCTCCGGTGATTCCCAGCCAATGCAGACCAACGGCTACGGCTACAGTCCGCCGAGTGACTTCCAAGCATACGCATCATCCCTGGGTTTCCCCAGACTCCCCGGGATGGAGGATCTCCCGGGGCCGAGTACCCTGCACCAGCCCGTGGAAGGTAGAAGCCCGAGTGCTGAAAGCGATGAATCCGAGGATGAAGAAGAGGAGGGTCTGAAGTGCTCCGTCTGTCCATTCGTCCCACAGAACAGGTGAGAATCCCCCCAATCACTCCAATCAATCTATCATCCAAGGTCAATGAGTTAAGAAGCACCAGAAGTGCCAATCCCCGTGGGGAGTCTTCTCTGCTCCAACCGCCCCATCACCACCAAACCCATCCACCGAAATTCCCAGCCAATTCGTTGCACTCGCTCTCGCCAGCCCCCAGAGCTCTAAAAAAAAATTAACATACGTTTATTTTCCTCTAGACGCCAGCTTCGTGAGCACCTGACGGCCCATTGCACGATCAGCGACTCCACAAACTTCAATCAGTCGCTCTACGCCCAGGCCTCTTCCCAGTCGCACTTGTCCGAGGCTTCCTCCCAGCCCCACTTCTCCCAGGCTTCCCCCCAGCCCCACTTCTCCCAGGCTTCCCCACAGCCGCACTTCTCCCAGGCTTCCCCACAGCCGCACTTCTCCCAGGCTTCCCCTCAGCCGCACTTCTCCCAGTCCTCTCCCCAGGCGCACTTCTCCCAGGCTTCCCCGTCGGCCAGTGGCCAGATGAGTCCAATGAACGACAGCAATCACGCATCACCGCCGTCGGGTTCCGGGCACTCTGACCACGACGGTGATGACATGGAGGAGCCCGGAGTGCGCACTCCTCGAGTAAATTCCCAGGGCAAAGTGAAGACCTTTCGCTGCAAGCAGTGCAGCTTCGTCGCGGTGACCAAGCTCTCCTTCTGGGAGCACTCGCGCAAGCACATCAAGGCTGAGAAACTTCTGACCTGTCCGAGATGTCCCTTTGTCACTGAGTTCAAGCATCACCTGGAGTACCACCTTCGCAATCACTTCAAGTCGAAGCCCTTCAAGTGCAACAAGTGCACGTACTCGTGCGTCAATAAATCCATGCTCAATAGCCACATGAAGTCACACTCCAATGTCTATCAGTACAGATGCGCCGATTGTACTTACGCTACCAAGTACTGTCACTCGTTGAAGCTACATTTGAGGAAGTACAATCATCAGGCGGCGATGGTGCTCAATGCAGACGGCACACCGAATCCCCTTCCAATTATTGATGTCTACGGAACGAGGAGGGGACCCAAGCGAAGGGCAGTAGCACCAAAACCCCAGCCAGCTCGTGTCAGCACTCCTCAGAGCTCCCCGATCATGCCCAACTTGGGAGTACTGGCCCCATTGTCTATGACCAATGGGTTCAATCCGATGATGGCACTCAATCACTTCAGCACCATCTTCTCTGGTTTGCCAGTTGTCAATGGCTTTGGTGGAGCTGATGCGGAGAGGATGGACGGGGCTAGCTCTAATATCTTCGTCAGGTATGCCCAGGCTATGGTTGCGGACAGGCTCAATGCTAATCTGCCTGGCCTCGGTGGCGTACCATCTCAGAGTGGCAGCAATGGAGATGCTGATTATGATGGCCAGGGGGACACGGCTGAGGGAGTGGAAAGCAATACATTCGGAGCACCTCTGGATCTCAGCAAACCTGAGACTTCGGTTAGTAATGATAATAGTGGGGAGGCGCAGGCTCAGGGGGAGCGGATGGAGACTTCACCGAGGACCAGTGGCAAGAGCAGACGCAAGGGGAGGGCTGTGAAGCTTAATAGACAGGTTGTCCAGAGGGAGGATGAGGGGGAGGCTTCTAATGGGGCTTATGCTACTCAGGACGTCAGGGAGGAGAAGCAGGCGGCCGAGAGGAAACCCAATGTTGGAGGATCCAACAGCGAATTCACATGCCAGTACTGCGAAATTGCTTTTGGTAATGAAGTCATGTACACTGTTCATATGGGCTATCATGGCTACAGCAATCCCTTTACTTGCAATATGTGTGGACATCAGTGCGATGACAAGGTTTCTTTCTTCCTTCATATTGCCAGGGTCAAACATGCGTAGGGGGTGGCTGGAACACATTGACCGGGCGATTTGGTGGAGAAGTTGGAGAGTTCTTTTGGGATTTATCACTTCACTTATGAATTGGGGTTATTATTCAATTATGAAAGCACAGGTTAAGTCTCTGTGTGCTAGTCAGAAATACAGGGGACACCTCAGAGGGTCCTGAGTACTCGGGTGCAATTATTCTCATGATTGTCGCTTTTTTATTTGACAATCGTGGGATTTTCTGATGAACCTATTCGTGGGACCTGATCAGCGAGTGATGAGGGGTTTAGGGGAGAATATCTATAGTACGGTTCTAGGGTATTATTGCCCAGAATAATCATTTCATGGGGGTTTTTTTGGAACTGTAGGTAATTCTATTTTTTCTGATTGTCGTACATCACTTCATTATCGGGTTAATTTTTGCTTTTTATTTCATCTTGAAAAGTAATTAATGCGTAGCGATTCAGAACCTCTTTAGTCTCGACCAAAAATGTAAATATTGTATTATTAATATTACTAATAATGGATTATTATATTATATTTTTCACATAAATTATCAGCATCGAGAGGACGAGATTCGTCTCTTTTCGGAATTTTTCAGACAAATTAGACGCTGGTTTTTTATTTTTTTGCTGTGAGAGTTTTCTTTTTTACTGAGGCAGCTGTAATCCCTAGTTTTAAGAATTAATTAGTCTGGTGAATTCAATCTGAAAAATTCCGAAGAGATTGTTTTAAGGATTGAGACACATTCTCTCGATGCTTGTGATAAAAAAAGAATTGTTCACAGCTGTGAGACTGAAAAAAATAATATTCGAGGGAACAATTGCTCAAGTGGAGTGAGAGACGAGTTCCAATAGTATAACAGCTAATTCTGGAGTTAGATCTCCCCGGTAAAATTTCAATGATTTAGAATTTTTGGTTATTGTGATGAGATTATGTTCTAAAAAATATTCAACTTTAGTTATTTTTACTCCACTCAGTCGCACAATTATAGGCCCGGATTATTATTAATTATAAGGTATTTTTCTAAGCCCAAAATTATAATTAATCAACAAATGATGGATTATTGCCTGGCGAATTTGCCGAGTCGTATCATAATAAACGACATTTGTAAATATTCCTGGCAACATGGGGGGAAAATAAATTGATTATATAGAAATATTTGATACGAATATATTTTTTGAATTGAGCAAATTTATTCCACCGAAATGTTGAAAGTACAAATTAATGTAACTCATGCTGAATTATTGATGATTAGAGAAAATGTGACTTAATACGAAAATTTATTCAGCCGTGGAAATGAAACTTTCTTCTAGCAGATTCGATTATTTTTTTTTTTATGGCATCACCGACGATTTAAGTACAATTAAACGCCCAATTAATGAGTGAAGATTATTAAATGGAAATTAGATACGAGAAGATAGTGAAAAATGTAAATTAGACGAGAGAGTTTTGTATAAATTACGATTAATGAAAAAAATTAAAAAAAAAAATTGGCTTTTCTGAACCAAAAAATCAAAGAAACGTTAGATTATGAGACCCTGAGTGGGATTATTTGAGGATAATTGGGATTAATGGAATGTCATTTAAGTTTAAGAATATAAAGTCATGTAATCTGAACATTCCCTCTTGTGTATAAAAATTTTGAATACATAAGTTATTTATAAAAAAACCAAAATTGTCGAGTTTATTTTTTACCTCTTGAAAATTCAGCTGTTGACTTTTTTATTCGGGAGAAAAATCGAAACACTCGAGCGTAATCATTACGTGATTAGTGGGAGATGTGTGGAAAGACTCGGGGAACGTCCACACGACTTTCACTCTCAGTTTTACCTCAACTGCGGAGAGAGTGATAGCTCTGGGGGCATTAGTGAATACGACCTGGACGTTTGTTTGGCCCTCGTTATGGATTTCAAATACTTTGTGGTGGTAATTGATTTGTTTGGGCCTAATGATCGTTCTTAGATATTATCACTTGGTGATTGATTGGTGGTATGGAGGGGAGTAACTGAGTTTTCGATGGATATCTTGAACTGAAAGGGAAATGTTTGACGAATGATTAGGAGAAATTGTCAGTTTATTTTGTCCCTTCGACTGGTCAATATTCGAAGAAAACAAATCCATTAATTGTCCCATTTTTTATTCAAATCATTATCAAAAAAATCCATGATTACCACACACCAATGAATAATAATAATAATTAAAGAAAAAGAATGGCTGAATTTTCGTATTTTTTGAGTCAACTGATGAAGTTAAATTTTTATGAAACAATTTCAATGTAAATATTTACTAAATTTCGTATTTTGTTGACTAAAGTAATTATTATTATTGTTAAATTATTGATTGAGGTTGGATAATTGAATGGAAAATCTCTGTTGGAGTACGAAATTCCGAGCAAAAAAAATAGAGTAGGAATGATTGGTAGGATTGAGTAATTTTGCGAGAGTATTTACAATTTTATTTTCCTCGTAATACCGAAGAGATAATAAATCATTGTATGATGTAGGTAATAGTCTTCATGATGAATGCACGAGACTCCCAAGCGAACCTACTGACACTCGTTCATGACTTGGTACAGAATAATGTCGCTGGCATTCCAGTCATTCATGAGGTATGTGCAATATTCCGGTATACATGTGCTTTTATTCATAGGAAATTGGGAAAGATATTGTTGAGAAAACGAATGTACTCGCGGAGATCGAGAAGAGAAGGGGAGCGAGAGATGGTGAAGAGATGTTAAATTTTGAGATGTTTTTATGAATGAAAAAGATAAAAAAAATGTTTACACAAATTTTTCTTGTCGTGGAGAATTCTGGAGGGAATAATTGTAAAATTACAATAGAAATGTAAAAAAGAGATTGTTAGTTTCGGATTGCTGAGGATTATTGCCGACTTTTCAGAAAACCGAGTGGGACTTTGATCCGAATGACGGGAAGATTCGGAGGATTCAGTATGAGGCGGTGAATGGGTGGCGAGGACAAGATCTGATAGATCGGTTGGGTGGCAGTGCCGGCTTCAAGGGACCCTGGGGAACTAAAGTACAACAGGCGAAACCGGACCTTCGACATGTCAGATAACTCATCAAATTAATATTAATTCCCCGTTTGTTTTGCGGGCTGAATAAATTTTCTTGGTAATCATAATTTTCCCATTAATTATCTACACTCACAAATAACGTGTTCAGCATTGTTAATTTATGATGGGATAGTGCGGAGAAAAGTATCTCCAATAAATTGCAATTTAAAATCTCATTTCTTATTATTCTCTATATTTTAATTTATTATGTCCAGATAATTAATTACGGTTAATGAGCAAAATTAGATCGTCTTCCATTTAGGTCTTCAAAACAATTGATTTATTTTTTTTTGGGCCCGAATCGATTATCTTTGGGAACATTATCTACGCTCCATTTTATTATTTTTCCTCAACTAATTATCTGAACAGTTTATTTTGCAATATTTCATTACGACAAATGTCAGAATTTGCATGAATTTATAATGAACAAAAAATAAAATAAAAATCACTGACCGGTCGATGGACATGCGTACTGGTGGTCGGACTGAAGTCCTGAAGGTTGTGGGTTCAAACCCAACGTCGGGCAATTATTGCCAATTTTCGGAATTTGATAATACCATTTCAATTATTAAAAAATTGAAGAATTACTTTTTTGTAGAATTTGTAACAGGATAAAAGGATGCTTTTATTATTTTAAAAATATATTGAAATTAAAAGTTTTATTAAAGGCATACACTTAACACAGCGAGTCGCACCTCAACGACAGTAAAAATTTCGTTTGGCAACTCCATCAATGCGAACATCGCACTCCCACGAATTACATTACGATATCAATTAATTTACATACTAAAGTGTAAATAATCACACTTCAATAACTCCACAATTTAGCCACATCTAGCTTACCAAGTAATTCACCTAAGATGATTTTTAAAAAACGTATTGAACACCGAGTACGTCAGAGTGATGGGATTTTAGTGCTTCGAGGTGCATCAGACCTCCAACTGAACAATTCCCCAGCCTCTCCCCGAGAAAAATATGCCACAGCCATAACCAATTACCACTACCTACCATCAAATGATTAATTTGTCCCCATTAATATCCCCACCTGCTCCCCTCTATTCACAATTTGAAAAAAATGTAAAAAAAAACATTCTCCACCCCTCGATAAATTCTTTCTACATTTTTTATCCTTTTGACATTTCACTACTTCATAAATGAAAATTAAATCATTCCTCGTCACTCTCTAGTTTTCCTCGTATTATGGCATTCGTCGCTCCCCATGATTCATTAATTTTCATTTATCTCTGTTATCTCGAAGAAGAAAAATTGCCATTTAACGTACTCGATCCTCAAGGAAGGTTACCGATTAACGATCATCAATACCAAAATTCAGGCATCGATCCCAGAACTCTCACGACGAGTGATAACACTCTTGGCAAATTCGGACGGATGCTTTTTAAGTTATTATTATATTGCTGGTGGGTTTTTTTCATAATTTTTTATTCATTCCAATCAGTGGTTTTTGCCCCTTCAATTTTCGATGTCATTGTCGATGCGACTGCTGCGTATGCCGGTTTTCCCGGTCCACGGGTAAATGTCGGGACAGGCTTGGCACGTCTTCATATATCTTACGCCACTTTTGTGCCAGAGGTTGCAGACCTTCGCGTTGTTGCATTTTTTGGGCCTATCCTGAAATTTGAGAAATGGAAATTTTAATAAACTGTGGCAGAATTTACTAAATTAAGCCTCGGGCCGTAGAAGCCCGACGAAAGCGCAAGAGACGAGGCGAACAATTTTGTCGAGGAACGTACAATTGCATTAGTTGCTCAACGATTTGTTTTTAATTTTTTCAAGTGAAAATAACCAGAAAAAATGCGAGAAAACAAATTTGCCGAGCCAAATCAGCAGAAATTTCCAAGAAAAACAATTCAATGGCACATTTTTCCGCGTTATAGACTTGGAACGACTCTATAACAATGAATTCATTCACTTTTGCAATTGCACAATTGAGAATAACCAACACTTACGGGATAATTACAGCCAAACGGCTCGAAGTTGTCCAGTAATCCTAGAGGCGTTGGATTCCTGACCCACTGGAGTGCCTGCCAGTTTGTCACGACCCAGACGTCGTCCATGGCAACAATCGTATCGAGGAAGGAGATGAATCCTTCCTTGTGGTGGGGCTGGGTGAACCACGCGGCGTGGTAGAACAATCCAAATGGTGCCCTAACCGCAGAGTAAGATAAATAATTCAGCCAGAAAACACAAAAATCCCGATTTTCCCCAAACAAATATTTTTAAATCAGTACATTATAACATAAAAGTAATTATCATTCATTCCCAACACCTCCTGACAACTCTTTTTGACTGATCTCTCTTTCTAAAGCGATTTTTAATTAATCCTAATTCTAAAATTACAAAAAAATGTACAATTGGGATGAAATGATTGAGAAAAATGTGGGCAATTCGACAGAGAATTTTGTTAAATTTTCACAAAACTTCTACCAAAGATTTTTTCACCTGTCGAAGATGTCGGATAGAAAGTATTTACAGATAAAATTCCGAAGACTTTCATCAACATTTTCTACAGTAATTTCTCGTCGTAAATTTGCCCCGTATTTTCACGATCTTTGGGCCGTTTAAATGCAATTTGTTCATTCAAATTTTCAGTATGTCCTCGGAAATTGGGGAGAGATTGACTAATCCAAGGATTTAAAATAATAAATTACCTGTTGGTAGTGTAATGTCTCTCGAAATTCTTAATGAGCATTTTATAAACACCATCGGGTGTCGGGGGATTGCTGCAGGCGTCGCCCATGGAGCATCTGCCGCCGTTGAGGTCCTGCCACATCACCATCGGCACCTCCCACAGACCTGGGTAGGATCTGGTGGGACAGGGGGGGATCATGCAGTCGTGGAAGAGTTTGTAGTCGAGGGTGTAGGGCCACGATGGAGGGCGGTTCTCGTAAATTGGCATTGATGAGTCGTACGTGAAATTCGTCTCCCAAAGCATCTTGAACATGTTGTTGCCGCCGACCTGAGGACCATTAATTATACATTATTAATTATTATTAATACATTATTAATTATTAATTATTAATTCAGTCCGTTCATTACTTTCTCTCATCTCTCCTCATACTTTAACCGATCAAGTCGATTCTCTTTAACCATTTCATACAGATAAACAATATTATTTGTATTATTATTATTTATTCATGAATACCAACTATTTATTTACTCAGGAGAGTTATCAGTTCAGGTGATATTGATTAAATTTCAATTATGACAATTGTATTATTCGGGAGATTAATCAGGGTTGTCATGACTTTCAAAGAATCTTTTCAATTATTTCTAAAATTTAAAAAGTGGAGAAGAAAATGGGGAATTTAGAAAAATTAGTAATTACAGAAAGAGTTTGCTTGCAATAATTGCCAGCAGTAATTTTTTTCTCAATGAACAAGCAAATTGTTTACATTGGTTTGTTGTTCTGAAATAAAATAAAATTTTTGGAATTTTTTTGGAATGAAAATAAAATCTCATTTCTCAAAATTTTTAGAGAGAGTGAGAATAATTTGGAGAGTCCACTTCAATTCATTAAAAAAATTAGATTTTAAGGGAATTTAATTGAGTTCATTATTTATCTTTAGCAATTCTCGAGTGAATATAGTTTTTTTCTAACGAATAAGTTTTAAAAAATTGCAAATACGAATGAAAATATTCGCTAAATTGACGATTGCGATGCGCGGGTTGAGCTCTCCTTCCCACTTTATGTAATTTGATGTTAAGCAATGGTTAGAAAATAGGGTGGAACTTACGGAGAGGAATGGAGCTCTCATTCCCCTGACGTCCTCCAACTTGACTCCTCCATAAGCGGCGAGAATTTCTCGCTGACCGGCTACTTCTCTGGCCCACTTCCTGGCCGAGAACTGCTCACCAAAACTGTGCCTACGTATTCACATTGATTACACTATTTTCCAAAACTACTAATCAACGGAGTTCAGGTAAAGTCGAGTACGAGGGTTCAGTCAACTCAAATACCCCGAAAAATTGTCGTCCGTGAAACAACAAAATTAACGGAGTCTTTTTTACTGGCAAATCTCTATTTCATTCTCTGGGTTAAAGTAGAAATGAAAAATGGGTTAATTCAGAGTAGAAAGACGGGACTAATTGTTTTTATCTCGCGATTGTAATGATAATGAGTGAAAAATTATTTTTATTATGAAACAAGTGGTAAAAATGGATGATTTTGTCAATTCACTACGAAATAAAGAAAATTTTGATCTGTTTTTTCGCTTCGATTCGTCAAATTAAAGATTATTTTTTAGTCACATCTGAGCAGCTGACGAGAGCGAGAAAAAAATTTTAAGTGAAAAAAATCTTTCGAAATCGT
>JAPYZM010003285.1:0-23201 GCA_030522845.1 Psyttalia concolor
TAAACGAGAGGTTATATCTCACTAACTCCGGAGCCATTGATACTGACTTTACGTGCAGCTGAGTGTGTGAGTGGTCCAGATTAATCGATAACTGTAGAGCGCTGCAGATATCGATCGAATGGGTAATTAGGATATTTTCAGGTGGTCAAAAAAAGGGGTTCCATGGCCAGAACATTTCGCAATAAACAACAATATACAATTAAATTTTCGTATTAATTAATATTCATCAGAATAAAACAAAATGAAATGTCATTTGAGTTATCGAGGATTGACCCAGCCATTGTTCAGCCTGAACTATTTAGTTTTAACATGTAGAACCTTAAAAAAGCCAGAAATGAGCCTGAGAAAAGCCCCCCTAAGTTACCCTCGATTTAAGGCTGCCGTAAACGACCGAATCAAGCCTGTTTCAGGCCTGAGATACTCAGCCTAGGCGAATCAAGACTCAAGCAGGCTTGTTTCCGTTGTCAGCCTTCGTCATTCCTACCTGGGTTTCACTGACGAAATCTCTTCCACACATGAAATAAAAATCGATTTAAGTATCAATCAGGCTAATTAGTTCACCGTCTACAATGATGAGTATTGATGCAAATAATTGATAAAATAAAGAATATTCTTCTTTGAAAAAATAGTGAGAGCCAGTGGCTCTCGACCTGACTTGTTTCAAAAGAATAGACGATAATTTAATGCAAATGGAATTTCGTAAAATTTGAAATAACTCATTTGCGCGTGGGCGTTACATTTGCCAGACCAACTCATCAAGTACCTCGAGCGTTGATGCACAATTGTGTAAAACGACATGACTGGGTACGTAATCTAACGGGCTCACCGGCATTTAGTGAATTAAATCTCTCCGTACAACTAAACGCGCGGAAGTCGTGATTTACTCAAGTATCCTAGCGTGAAAATGTGTTATACCCCGTGACCCAGTGACACCCAATGGATAGAGTATCGGCGAAGTACCAACGCCTCTAGATAGCACTCAAGTACGAAAATAGACGGAATGCCAATGGAAATTTCATCGCTGAGTGCCCAGTGATGGATCGCCGACTTCTGTTTCCCACGTTACCAATCATATGCCGATTCGCGGCCAATTACGCACTATTTCTGATTATTGAAGGAGGAGCGGCCGTCGCGATGACCACCGGAGAAATTTCTCGATTTAATTAATTTCAATTGAGCTTTTTTTTATTTGAAAATTAACAGAAAAAAATTCCGAATTAATCGAGGGAATGATAATCAATTTAGAGGACTATTTCGATGGTCTTCTATTGACAATAACTTGGGATTGGCCGAGTGCAATTGAATAAGTTTTATTTCATATTGAAGCTCGAATGGCGGTCTTTAATATGAAAGAAAAATTATTCGATTTCACTCTGCCGATCCAGAGTTATTCGCAATTGAATACATTCAATTTTTTCCCACTAGCTCCGATTGTGGGCTTTTGAACAATTAGTTTTTGAAATTTTATTCCAGTCAAGTTTTACTGTAATTTGAAAGCTGAGAACTTTGTCAATGCATCGGTGACGGCGATAAAATTTAGTTTCATTTTTTCTTTAAATTTACTACAGAAAATCACAAATTAATTGAGTGACTGATAATGAATTGAGATAGTGGGGCAATCTAGAACGTCTTCAATCGACAATAACTCGGGATTGGCCGAGTGCAATTGAATAAGTTTCATTCCATATTGAAGCTGGAACGCCCAGCTTCAATATGAAATCGAAATTATTCGATTTCACTCTGCCAATTCCGAGTTAATGTCAATTGAAGATGTTGCATTCTACGTCATTTCTCAGCTTTCGTTTTCTAGTCAAAATTGACTTGAATTTTTTTTCTGTTTCACTCCTGAATTTCAAAAACGATTAATAATATTTTAATTTCACCCTACCGCAGGATAATTACCTTCAATGCAATCGATATTAGAAAATGTTCAGTTCCATGGGGAAAAAAATCCATTTCGGAATTCAATTTCGCTGACCACTTTTCCTTGTCTCGCATTAATCGAATATTTCCAATTGGAAAATCTCCTCTTCCAACAGAAGTGAAAACTCCCGACACTTCACCCTTCCGCTATTCAATTACCGCGATGATAAATGTCATTCACCAGTTCGCTATGTAAACAAACTCAATAAAATAAACATTATCGAAAGTGTGGAGATCAAAGGTGTTTTGACCGTTCACCAGCTTTCCCAGCATTTAATAGCAAATACAATAATCTCATTACTCACAGTTAGAAATTTTTCGGTACTCGAGCAACCAAGCTAGGCACATGAATTCTCAATGTCGAGAATATAAATTCAATTTGAGATAGAATTATTGCGTTATTAAGCGTGAAAAATTAGTAAAATTGGATTTTATTCTCAAATCATTATTCTCCATATATCGATCAACTTTAAAATAATCAAACTCGTTCTAAAAATAAAAATTTGAAAGTGAAAATCCGGTTGACAGGAAAAAACGGACGTTTGGGAATAATCACCCACCGCACAGAAAAATTGCCTACCGTTAGCAACCATTATGCACACGTGCAGACAATTTTTAGTACGAGGTAAACAATTTCTCACGAAATGTTGGGGAATTATTTACGGAAGACTCGATAACTTTTATCAAGCAGTCAACAAAAATTATGCATACACCAGCTGGTACAATTCCTATGCTTTTCTTTTTTTAATTTTAGTAGGAGGACATGTTTGAGAGGTCATTTCAATGACCGTTCGAGATTTGCAATGGTTTTCCAATATATATCAGAAAATAATCGAATTTCAGAAAATTGATTCTCTTTCAAGAGATCATTGAGTGCAAATTCGAGTGTTCATTGAATTTGCGGAAAATCGATTCTCAGAAAATCGATTGTCTTTCGAGCGCTCATCGAGTGTTCGTTCGAGATATTCTATGGCACTCCAACATATCTCAGAAAGGAATCGAATTTCAGCAAATCGATTCTCAAAAAATCGAGTCTCGTTCGAGAGGTCATTGAGTGCAAATTCGAGTGACCATTCGATTTTTGGAAAATCGAGTCTCGAGAGGTCATGAAGTGTTCATTCGATATATTCTCCGCTTCTCCTTTCTACCTATGAATCTTAAAAACTTCTCTTAAGGAGTCACCGAATTTTACTGAAGCGGTCCGGTCATTTCCCCTCGAGCGGCCAAAATCTTACCCTTAAACACAACGACCGGGGAATTTCTACTAAAATTTCCCTCCGGATACTCATCAATCCCCCAATTCCCTTTTCCCCATTCCTCCCGAATAGCTGACCCAAGAAAACCGAAGAAATCCCCCTCACCCAAATAATTCTCTCCTGCCACGTCGAATTAAAATCCCTCAACAAAAAAAATTCTCCACTCGTTAATGAACTTTTCGCTGCCAGGTGCGACTGGAACTGCTGTAGGAAGTGGAAATCCGGTTCTATCGAAAACGCATACCCAAGAGTGTCGACCCACGCCTCGACTCGACATAAATCCTCGTTTTTTCGCTTTATATTGCCACAGTGTGATAGCCCAAGCCATTTCAAATTAAATAGGCACGCAGTCTCTTGAGGCTTACAAACTCACCCCTCCCCCTCCTCCCGCTCTACATCAGCGTCTCTATCGCATGTTAAAATCCCCCACAAGTGTAATAGAGTCAGCAGTCTCGATTGACCGGTGCAGTAGCTCCAGAAACACTCGGTAAGTGAAAACACCCGTTCGTCCTACAGGAATCAACTTCGCTTGTATATCGCGCGCCAAATAAAATAAGCGAGTCCGAACGTCCGCGAAAAATCGTTTCATTTATTTATATTGTCTATTTTATTTTATTGTACGTTATGTGAATGACGCGTGGGCTGCAGAAAATTTTCGCTAGCCAAATACAGCCCTTTTTTATTAATCTATCAAGACAAGAATTATCAGGCCTGCTAATTTGTTAAATAATTGTTTTTATATTATTTATTTCGATTGACAAAAGATGGAAAAAATTAATAAATAATCGAAATAACGCATTAGTTTAGTAGAAACGGTTCGTTAGATGAAAACGAATAATTTATTGTCTTTCCAGAAATTCTTAATCACTAAAGTCCCTATCTGTAAGAGGTTAAATAACAAAAGAAAAAGCGTTAGAATGTTCGATCAAAAAACGTTTGATGAAAAACGTCGCGAGATCCGCGAAAAGTCGCCTCATTTATTTCTCAAACTGAAACAGGAACGCCGAGAGTAATGTGAATGGCGCGTGGGCTGTCTGAAATTTTCCCCATTGAAATAAAATCCTTTGATTCATAAATTCGTAAATTTTCAGTCACCCATAGTAGACAGGCCATCGCAGCATGTCTCATTGCTTTTTCCTCCCCTCTCACCGGCGAACAAATCTATGACTCCTGTACATCATAAAGTAGGTTAAACGCCTCCGTTTTCACTCAGCGACACAACGCGCGAGATTTCATCGCCAGAAGAAATGAAGAAGAGGAATCAGAACATTTAGCTGAATGTGTTTTTCCCAGTGTCCTAAACGAGGATCATTAGAGACAACAGGAACAATGAATTCCGGATCTGGTCGAGTAAAAATTGCATCCTCGCTGAATAATACCCGACCCGGATCCCATACTCCCAACAATCACGAATACCTTTACCTATGCCGCACACAATCTCCCGCTAGACCTGAACCTCCACGCGTATAAAATTAAAGAAAGTCAACGAAAAGGAAGACTAGAGGAGGAGAAAAAAAATTTGCTGTGCCTCACGTCGTGATTCCACGTTCAAGAGGTTGAGAGATTTACATGAAATTTACATTCTGCCGGGGCAAGGAGGACTTGTCGAGTGCATTCAGTGGCAGGAGCCGATGTACCTACGGGGGAGAGGGGAGAGATCATCAGTGCCTGGTGAACCGATGATACGGTGACCCAGAGAGTTTAAGTGGGAGGAGTTTCAATCCCTCCGAGGTATTCGCACACGTGGGAAAATCGTAATGTCTTTGATGTGGAGCTACTCCGTGACTCCGAGGGCCCATTCGCGGAATGTACAGTTGAGCTCCTGCTGCGGTGATTGGAAAAATTTAGGGTTAGGAATATTTCGACAATTCAGCCTCTTTAATTTCAGGATTAAGACAATTTCACTGAAAAGTCACGGATCTGTAGGAAAATTATTTGACGACAGGAAAATCTGGGAGAAATGATGGTCAATTTATTCGGGAATCAGAGCGGAAATCAAGTGGATCATGAATTTTTTAAGGGAGTTATTAATTTAGAAGTTCCAATTTTGAATGGATGTCGAGGACAAAATTGACGGCATAATAAATATCCTTAATCCATGTCGCAGGGACCTAGAGAGGACCTAGAGGGCAGTCGAATCCCTCAGAGGTATTCACATACGTAGGAAAATCCTAAGACTTTTATGGGAAGCTGCTCCGTGACTCCGAGGACCCATCCGCGAATTGTGCGGTTGAGCTTCTGTTGCGGTGATTGGAAAGAATTTAGGGCCAGGAATATCTCGGGAATTCAGCTACTTTAATTTCAGGTTTAAGATAATTTCACTGAAAAGTCACGGATCTGTAGGAAAATTATTTGACAAGGTCAGAGGTATTCACACACGTACGAAAATCCTAAGACTTTTTGTGAAGCTGCTCCGTGACTCCGAGGGCCCATTTGAGGATTGTACGGTTGAGCTCCTGCTGCGGTGATTGGAAAAATTTAGAGTCAGAAATTTCTTGGGAATTCAGTCCTTTCATTTGTAGTGTTAAGACAATTTCACTGAAAAGTCACGGATCTGTAGGAAAATGAGTTGACAACAGGAAATCAAGTGGATCACGAATTTTTTAATGGAGTTATTAATTCAGAAGTTCCAATTTTAAATGGATATCAAGGACAAAATTGACGGCATATTGAATATCCTAAATCGATGACGCAGTGACCTAGAGAGGTCAACTGGAGGGCAGTCGAATCCCTCAGAGGTATTCACACACGTAGGAAAATCCTAAGATTTTTATGTGAAGCTGCTCCGTGACTCCGAGGACCCATTTGAGAATTGTACAGTTGAGTTCCTGCTGCGGTGATTGGAAAAATTTAGGGTCAGGAATTTCTTGGGAATTCAGCTACTTCAATTCCATTTTTAAGACAATTCGCTGAAAAGTCACGGATCAGCCAGAACAGATCTTCAGTACACAGAGTGAAATATTCAATAAAAATTACGGAACAATTCCCGTAATCCGCCATGAGGCCCTCCTGAACTGATGGTACAGTGACCGAGAGATTTATTAAGTGGTAAGCGCTTTAGTTCCTCGGAAATATTTACACACGTGGGAAAATCGTAATGTCTTTGATGCGGAGGCGCCCGTGACTCGATGGACCCATTGGGCTCCCACAAATCCCAGCTACTGCTGATAAATTTGACATAAGACTCCACCGAGTGAATGGATTTCCAGTCAAATACGATAACGAAGTCTAATGTAACCAATCGTGAAATTCAATTGAAATGCTGAGTTGGGTGATCCCTGGGAACAAGAATCATTTATTTGTTCATGGTATTTCCGTGATTACTCTGGTGGTCCAATGCACGTAACAATTGGCTCGGAAACACTATTAAAACACACCAAGTCCGCTATTGCATAAGATCAGTATTTACTCTCTAAACTTTATTTACGGGTTCAATTTTTTTATTTTGTTACTCACAAAGACCTCGTGTTACAAACAAAATACCTGACTGTTTGTGGATCTAGGTGGTATTGATTGCTAACATGGGGAGACATAAATCCTGATAGTGTTGGCACGTACCAATGGGCACCTCAATCGCGGGGACAGAACCACACCTTTTCTCGATGCTAGACTTGAGTTATTTTTTCATGTCTACAGTTATTTCTCCGGTGGGTTTGATTGTCAATTTTTCGCGGCGATTTTCATTGGTTATCTTTTCATTTGCTTTTCCTTTTTTAAATTTCACGTAGAGAATATGTTTGAGAGGACATGCAAACGATCATTCCAGATTTTCAATGGTCTTCCGATATATATATAAGAAAATAATGTAATTTCAAAAAATCGATTCTCATTCGAGAGCTCGTCGAGTGCTCGTTCGATTCTGTTTCGAGAGGTCATCGAGTGCGTGCTCGAGGGTTCATTCGATTTTTAGAAAAATCGATTCTTATTCGAGAGATTATCGAGTGCATGTTCGAGGGCTCATTCGATTCTCAAAAAATCGATTCTCATTCGAGAGCTCGTCGAGCACTCGTTCGATTCTCTTTCGAGAGGTTATCGAGTGTACGTTCGAGTGTTCATTCGATTCTCAAAAAATCGATTCTCAGTCAAGAGGTCATCGAGTGTATGTTCGAGTGTTCATTCGAGATATTCTATCGTTCTTCTTTTAATATAAAGATCTAGAGAACTTCTTATTATGGAGTGACCAAAATTTTACCAAAGACGTACGGTAATTTTCCCCAGGCGACCAACAAACTACACAATTACATAACAAAACAGTAATTCCTGCCGAATTTTTCCGTGTACATTCCCAGTAATCACAAAAAAATTGAGCAATGCTCTTTCCAGATCACTAGCTCCAAACATCGATAATAACATCATTACACAGATATACACGGCTATCCCCCCTCCCCATCGACTCGAAACAATTCATCGAAACATTTACCGCGCAATTTACGAGTCAATGGTAATGGTTTACTGCCTCATTGTAATCAATTTCCCCAGTAATTTCAATGCTCCAGCGGCATTGTTACCGCTGTCTGCGGGTAATTGCCGTAGTACCTGTTACCCGATAGATTATTAAAATTGATTTCAACGTTTCGTCTGTCTATATATGATATTTTCACTACGCCTGAATTACAATATTTTCCCTCGTTCTTCATTCTTTCACCGAGACCAAGGTCGACCATTAAAGCCTCCCATCTCTCCCCCTGCCCCTCATTTTAATCTAAACCGATTCATTTTACTTGGCATGTCGCCGAGTCGCCCAGAATGACTTATACGACATGGCTCATGGAGCAGTCGACCTTATCAGGAATCATTAACCGTTTGCCGACACAGACCAGACTCGTTTGAATATATCCTGGCATATGTGACTTGCTGAGGTACTGCTCCACCGGCGTCCGATCGCTGCGCCTGAGCACTCTCATTCACTCCCCCGCGTGCCATCCACTTTGTTTGTCTCGTTTTGGTGTTCCTATCAGGACAATTGAATTGTAATGACACGCGACCTAATCTGGCGCGGGTTTGATATTTCATTCGGTCTCTTGAGTTCTGTCAAGAGTCTTTTCTGTTTATAGAATCACCAGCGCACGCACGGGGAGAAAAATTGAGGAAAAATTGCCGCTTCAGTAAAATTAATATATACCTAGGTTGTCCTGAATTGAGTAGTTTTTTTTTAATCAATTTTTCATTGAAGCGCGGCAGGCGAGGATAACCGCAGCGGTCACCACGCGAGCACGCTCGTAGTAGAAATTTGACGGGCGGTGGTGCCGATAGTCGTGATAGTCTCAAGCAGTTTGTGGACAGTGGGGGCGCCTTCTGGCAACGTTGCGCTCGAGAATATACGGGCGGCGCACCGCTTGTCGTATGACCAACGACGTTCGGTGAAGAGGAACAATCACGGGAGGGTTAAAGGCCGTCGCCTTCGGCTCGTGATATAAACCTCCCTCTCGCTAAAAATCATTTTTTTTCACTTGTTGCGAAATATACTATTCAGTCACTCGACGCGAAGCGGAGGCCATTTTTTTTCACCTGTTACGAAATATACTATGTATACTATTCTCCGCTTCGTGTTGAGTGACTGAAAAGTTACTTTGCCGACACAGCGTGATGGAATAGTATATTTCGTAACAAGTGAAAAAAAATGGTTTTTGGCGAGTGGGAGGTTTATATAATCCCACGAGTCAGAAATCAATTTTTTTGGAACTCTCGGAAATCTAGGGGAAAAAAATTACCCAACATTCTCGAGATGACGGACGTTAACTAAAGTTATCTAGTTTTCCGTGGAAAAATTCCCCAACTCAGTGAAAATTGTTTATGCCTCGCCAAAAACTGTCTACACGTGTCCATAATTTTGGGTAGAGATAATGAAATTGACACACGGAGCGGTAATTTTTACAAGAAAAATTATTTCCGCGTGGCGGAGCTTACCTTGGCTCTATTCACTGAGATCGTGTTGCTTGTTTCTCTTTTTTCAATGACAGCTGTTGATGCTGTTAACGCCGCTTGACGTCCGCACGAATCCCCAATGATCGCGCAGTTGTTTTTCAGACGCGATGATGTTGTTGAGGATGCAACTGCTGTGCGACCGTTTCTCTTGGTACTTTTACGGATAAATATTTAACTGCTCGTCATCGGGTTTTTGTAGGATTTTTTTTTCGTTGGAGGTTTACTACTGAATTGGGAGAAATTTTCAGTTGATGGATTTTGCATTGATTTTTTTGACTTATTTAAAACAAGCTCGTGGATTAATTGGACAGAAATTGACGGTTACGAATAATTTTCTCGTGGAATTATGATTATTCCATTAGTTTATATCACCGACTATCGATTTCTGATTGCAGACTCATTAGGAATTGATTGACAACGCTATTTACGGAGATTGATGAATTTCTCTTGTCGCATTAAGTAATTTCTACGCAGTTTGAACTTTATAAGAGAACTAAATTACGTCAAATATTATGTCACATGGCTTTTTAACTTTTTAGATCACCCCCCCCCCCTCCCCCCCTCACCACCCACACGCGCCGTATATTGCGTCAGAAGATCCATAACCGCCTGCCACTTACGTATACATATCCCCCTAAAATCTGAAAAATAGTAAACGATTATTTGATTAAATCGGTCCTGAATTGTTTAATAAATTGTCTCACTCGGCAATAAAATTGAATTTTTCTCTGTAAATTTTAGGTAAATTATTTCGTCAAAGTTGAAATGATTAGATAAATCTGAGTGGATATTTTCTTGTCTGTTCCACAAATTTCCGAAGAAATAAAAAGTGCCCTTAAAAATTACCCTTTTCATTAATCTCTGAAAAATTTCAAAAATTAATCATCAATTGATCACCATCAGAGGCAATTGCTGCAAAATTTATTTACATTTCGTAACATCTATGGCCCAACTGAGTGGATCATTAAAAATCAATTTTTTAGTTAAAATCGTGGGACTATTATATTACAATTAGTACCTGGCTCGATCCGTAGACTACAGAAGGTCTTCATGGCATTCCAAGGAAAAAAAAATCAGTTCACTTAAATTGACTGCATTTCGTATTAATTTATCCCTATTTCCAATTAATAAAATTGAATAATTTTGAGAATTTTCCCCGATGACAATTTTACTTTTACCAGGCCTGACTGGAGAATCTCCTCCCACCCACCCGCCGCGAGCGCCAAAAATCAGGTTTTATCAGACCTATTGACTTAACCGGTCATTTCGCTCAGATCCGAGGTCACGATATGAAATCACCTGCTGCCAGCTGCCAGTTGGAGTCTATTATTAGACTGCCTGCACCTTTCTATCATTGCCCCCCCCCCTCCCCCCACTGTCTCCTTTGTTCATTGCTATCCCAGCCTACGTACAAATGCAACAGTTCACTTGCCTTTTATCGAAAAACCAGGAAAGCCACAATCGCCCACTCTCAATAGACAAAGTGTAACTCCCAACAGGACAACTCCAGATAGAATTGAGGGGACTTTGTAACTCAGCCATGAATTTCCTCCGACATTGGTGAGACCTCTCAGTTTGTACTTCCACGTTTAGTCGTTACATTTCTTTTGTCTCTCTCTCTCTCTCTCTCTCTCTCTGTTCAATCCTTGGAGACAATATCCCAGCCGAGGAAACAACTGGAATTTCACTAAGGCGCGAAAGTGGTGATTCTTATCGGCATGACCAATCGTGCGAAAGTACTGCTGTTGTGTTTATCGTTCCTCAGGGATGGGGGGGGGGGGGGCGAGGGGGGTCGGTGCTCTTGGCGCATCTGGGAAGCTCGGGGTTGAGCATTGCTGTTATGGAGCTATTCGCATGAAGTTTTACAGTGATAAAGGTTTATTTATTGGCAATGCCAATTGCGGAAGGTCAGGCGAAGGTTATTTAGATCGTCTTCCGGTTTTGGTTACCTAGATTTTATGGGAAAAGCGACGATGGGGGGACAATTGCAGAGTAAAGGTTGACAAAATTTGAAATCTCAATTTTGGCGCGGAAAAAATTTTTGGTGAGATGTTTTGGAAATTGAAATCGGTCAGTTGTAACTGGAAAAATGATTAATTTTGGATGTTGATAAATTTAGAACCCCGATATGGGGGATGTTTCACGGCAGTTTGGTCCTGGAAAATCGATTGTAATGGGGATAGATAAATTCCGTCGTTTTGATCAGGAAACCATCGGATTTGTATATTTGACACTGGAAAAATCTCGGGTAATACTTGAATTTTCTTCAATTGATAGTTGGTAGATTGGTTTATTGAAAAATGCAAGAAAATTAATGATTCATCTTTAAAATAATTTTTTGTCACTCAGTCCGTAAAGCACTACTTCACGGACGCGAAGCACCGCCCACAGACGTCGTGACAAAATAGTATATTTCTCACCTAGGGAGGTAAAATAAAGGAGGCTTGCTCACGTGCAGAATTACCGCCCGAGCCGAAGCCTTTATTTTACTTTCCGTCGTGAGAACATGATTTTTCGCGTAGCGGGAGGGAAGTGAGTACTTTGCTCCCGCCGGGGAGAAAAATATTGTTTGACACACGGCTGTGAAGAACTTTTCTGCCTTATATGATTACTGAACTCACCTTTGGCTCGTCCTGTAACCTCATATTCGCCAGAAAAGTTCTTCACGGTCGGGTGTCAAAATGTAATATATCATCACGCTGTTTCGGAAAAGTAACTTTTCAGTCACTCTCCGCTTCGCATCGAGTGGCTGAAAAGTACTTTTTCGACACAGTGGGATGAAATAGCGAGTGATATAATCCCACGAGTCAAAAACCACTTTTTTCACGTGTTACGAACAATGTTTTTCATTTCAATGTGTCTGAAAAGTGCTTTTCCGACACAGCGTGATGAAATAGTATATTTCGTAACAAGTGGAAAAAAATGGTTTTTGGCGAGTGGGAGATTTATATCACGAGCCGAAGGCGCGTCATATAATCCCACGAGTCAAAAACCACTTTTTTCACGTGTCACGAACAATATTTTTCCTCACGCTTCGTCGGAAAAGTCACTTTTCAGTCACTCTCCGCTTTGCGTCAAGTGACTAAAAAGTGCTTTTTCGACACATTGAGATGAAAAATATTGTTCGTAACACGTGAAAAAAGTGGTTGAAAAATATTGTTCGTAACACGTGAAAAAAGTGGTTTTTGACTCGTGGGATTGTATCACTCGCCTTCGGTTCCTGACATAAATCTCTCTCTCGCCAAAAACAATTTTTTTCACTTGTTACGAAATATACTATTAAGCAAATTAAACACGCAGGAACATAAAATTTACCACATAAATCGTAATTCTCAAGAGACTTACTCTACTATTATCATCAATCTCCAAATGCATTTCGTCTCAGGATCGCATATTATTAAATAAACCAGAGTCTCTCCAGACCAAAAATTTACGCACGTAGAATTTACTCATGAGAAATCATTTTTTATGGCATAGGTGCCGGTAATCGCGCGATTCTCCCGCTTCGCTGGGATGAATCGCGGATTACGGGCACGACATAGAATATTGTATGAAACTTGTGCATTTGTTGTTTTTCAGCTCGTGGGATTATGACACTCGCTCTCGGCTCGTGTTACACCCTCCCACGAGCCAAAAACATCATAACGCACATATTGCATAATATGCTATTAAGACTAGTTTTTAAGATTCGTAAATATTTCAAATACTGACTGTTATTTTCTTTCTAAAAATAAAAATTGAGCTGGGTTAGTACTTGGATGGGTAGCCACTCAGGAACACCTCACTCGCTCAAAAAATAACCGAGTACATAAAAAAATATTCCTCTCGATTTTTCTAAATTATTTTCCCCACCAGAATTCAATAATCGAATGAAAATGGAAATTGCAGCGATAATTTTCGCAATGAAGTTGGAATGTGAATCACAATGCGAGATAGGAGTAACCCGAGGTATGTCCCGATGTAGCCAATAAACAATGAGATATATCGATGCGTACAATTCCAGCTGCAACTTGTGTGGGCGTTTGGTGCCTCAATGGATCGATGAAAGGCAACAAACTCGGTATCATAATGTCCTGGGGGTTAGGCGGATGCCGGGTAACCGTTCGGGTGGAGACGATGTCGTGAGGGGGAGTAAAAAGCGTTGCCAAAGATACCAGATCGCGTATTGGATTTACATAGAACAGCGTCGGTTTTGTGTGGGGGGAGGGGGAGGAGGAAGAGCTAAACAGGAAGGGAAGTTGCCGGAAAGGTCTCGTTACGACTTGAGGTGATCCCATGATCTCTTGCCATTTCTCATGGACACAAGCGATTTGGGGGGGTCAACTCGTCGATACGATGGGTCGTAGTGATGAGGGAGATTATCTGGATTTGTAATTTACATTGAGAGAAAAGTGAACTAACTCGCGAGCAAATCTTGTTTGGGTCGACAGTCACTGAACTGAGAGGAAAAATAATTTTTTGGTAAATATTTAATTTTTATCAAGGAATTTATGACCGAAAAAGTGAGGAGTGATTAGTTGGTAAAAAAATTCATGATTGTATACAACAGTAATCGAGGGGCTATCCATAGGTGAAATGGCTGTGTCACTTCAGAATAAAATCAATTTTGAAATCATATGAAATCAGTGAAGTCGCTTGAAATCATCCGACATCAAATCGATATCATAAGACTATTTCCCCGCCAGTTATGTCTCATAATGGCCTTCAACTTGACAAAAGTATTTACAAAGAAATTTGAAAATCGTTTTTGAGTATCATTCAACATAATATAATCATGTTGTTATTATCTGACTTCCCTCGAACGTTTGTATATTACAATTTATTTCAAATTATTGGATATAATTGAGAATAAATCGTTTAAAAAGTGAGCAGTGTTGTCTGATTATTATTTTTCAAATTAAGGACGTAAAATTTATTTATTATAAATTTTATAATATTTAATTCTACCAATGATATCAGCAGTAGGCTTCGGAACTATAATTTTTGTCTTATTTTTTCCATCATCTTTTTCTATTAATATTAATTTTACTTTGACAGTACAAACTTTATTTTAGAATTTTTTTTGTCATAAATTTTTTTATAAAGTCAATCATCATTAATAGTATATTTCGTAACAAGTGAAAAAAAATGGTTTTTGGCTAGTGGGAGGTTTATATCACGAGCCGAAGGCGAGTGATATAATCCCACGAGTCAAAACTGTTACGAACAATATTTTTCGTGTAAAGTTGAGAAGTCTGAGGAACAATTTTTTTAAGTTTAATTGAGAAACTTAAATTATAAGCTTTTGACGGCAATTAAATATTTGTTTCGAGAAAATACTTAAAGCTCTCTTTTGACCCTCTCATTTGATCCAAGACATTTGCAAGGACTTGGTTCCTTATAAATTGGAAAGTTCGGGAGAAGTTTTGAAATTTTCGGGGTCACTGGATATTAATTGAAATTAAAGGCGGACAAAAATTCGAAGCTCGCCTCGAAGACGAAATTCGTCTGATGAATTTCAGGAATATTGTAGAGACCTTGGAGTACAATTTCCCTCACATATGTTTTATTGTCTCGAAAATAGGAAGCGAATTTTCCCCCCCTCAGAAGTGGTGGAAAAAAGAAACTGATGTGACCTGTTATTGAAGACAATTACTCACTGCCTCTGAAATCCTCCCACTTCCGGTGGAATTTTCCACGTGATTGATCGTTTCTTTTTCATACTTCCCTATTTGACTTTGTGAATACTTGCACTTTCGCGGAGATCTGGTATCTAACACCGGCACCTTGCACTCCACCAATGAGATGATACCTGGTATTATACCCTCTATTTCGTTGCATCTCGCATTTTTTTTTCTTTTTTCTTTCTACTTTTCCTTTCCGCGGCGTGTGTAGCACTCGAGGGCAAATGCAACTTGCATCAATTTTTGATCAAAGTGAAAAGAGAATTGCGAGGGAGGGGGCAATTGAAAAGGAGATACAATTCGCTGTGTTCGCGAAGTGATGGGATATCATCGAATCTGAACCCCGACACCTCTCACGTTCACAACCGGTGAGATTTGTTTGCGACAGATTTTGATTGCTCACTTTCTCGGTGGTGGGCACTGTTGGAAAATTACTCTTATCAAATTTTTTAAATTCAATTTTAAATTTTTAAAGGATAACTAGGACAGCGGATGAAGATCAGAATTTTTGGGAGAATTACTGGAATTTTTAAAAAATTGAAATTGAGTTCGATTTGAGGAAAAATGATTTTATTTGGAATTGCAGAATTAAATTTTCTGATAACAAATTTTCAAATTTTAATTGATCCAATATTTCAGTTATTTTATTGAATATTAAACAGAATGCCACTTTCGAAGACCACTTAAACTCATAATTTCTAATGCAGCAGAAGAAAATCAGAAAAAATCAGAAGTACAAAAACAATTCCCAGAAAGTAAAAAAAAATCAAGATTGAGTACGATTTGAGTACGAACAACGGCAAAACCTTAAGTTCAGGAAAAACAAATTTCCCAAAATCTGAAAAATTTCAATTTTTCAAAATTTAAGTTAATGTCTCTCACATTCAACAGAATCCCAATTTTAAAGACCCGATAACCTCATAATTTTTTCTTAACTTTTCCATCCACTGGCTGCCCTAATCCTCTCCAGCGGAATCCCAGAAAATTTGAGTTACAGAATTGTCAAGTTAGGGCGCAACAACTCTTCCCAATGACCCCCCCCCCCCCTCTCCCTTTCAGTTTCCAGGCTATTCGCAAGAAAGTGGAGCACAAAAAGATAAAACCCGAACACATTGAATATAATAATATGGCACCGTGCAATAAATGTCAAATGAATGGATCATTAGAGTCAAATACGTCTAGTCAACATGACGATACAAGATGAACAACTCGTTTCACCTGGAGATCGGATGCTGTACCACTGGGGCGTGGCGATTGAACAGCAACAGTGGCTCCTTTCCCTCGCGCCCATTCGACGATCCATGGAAATTGTGCAACTCCAGTTACCTCTATAGTACACGGGTGATGATTTTTATTTTTATTTTCATTCATAAGAAATTTTTTTCAATTCAATTTATGTACACCGACAAATCCGGCCATCGTAAACGAGATCGCAAGGCACACAAGAGGGCTCTACATTTCAGCTCTAACTCTCCCACGCGAAAACATGCCCCGACGCAGTTTGTTCAGTGAAATGATTAACTGATGGCAATTCAATTTGAAGAAAATTTCGTTTTTGCGCACCCACTTAACCTCAATTTTTTGCCATTGTTTTGCCTTAATCGTTTGTTTACTTTATTTTATTTTTTTTGCAATGCCGGGAGGAACTCGGAGGCTGAGAGGCTTATCGGAGAGAATCGAGATCGGCTGGGGATTGCCGAGAGGGCAGATAAAATCTCCACTTGCCTCTCTCGAAACTCTCATTGAGCCAGATTCTCTTGCTCTCCACCGGTCAATTCATTAAAAAAAAAATCGACCACTTCGGTTTGAGGTATTTACATACGAAGTATTCATCCCAAACATTGCCTATTCAATTTTTAAATCCCGCGGGTGACAAGTGGCGCCGCGTGACGCGCAGCTTTCACGCGCACGATGGCCGCCACCCGCGATTTTCTCCCATTTCTCATCTCGAGAGTTTAAAGGAGTCGTAAAGAAGTTTGAATGACTCTTTCGCGGTAATTTAACTTGCATAGGACACTCGAGGGGGGAATTATCCTTCACGTACCGTAACTCACAAATTTTTAGGGTGGGAGAAAAAATAATGGGCGATTTGAGAGCTTTCGTGAACGTTCTCGGCCAGCCACTCGCCGCCATAACGAGTTTTGTGTCACTGGCTAATGTAAAAGTCAGGTCGACGGCTTTCTCGATTAATTATTGCACAATTTCTGGGCTCGTTTAACGCTCTAAATCAGGCGCAAACACGCGAATTGGGATCAAGTCGATCGATGATCTGACGACTTGCGGAATTATCGCGCTAATAAGTTCACTTGGGAATACTGCGGGCTATGGGACAGGCGATGACATTTTTTATTACTACTCTTCCGATTGTTACTATTCTTCATTATTTAAACAAAACTACTGATTACAATTTTTTGCTAAAGTATCCTTTCTATCAGGAAGGTCAACTATATCAATAAAAAATGAGAAATAATATTTTCTAGTACTCCTCACAAATATTAATTAAAAATTTTACAAAAACTGTCATGGATGAACAAATAAATTGTTGACTCACTTCTAGTAAACAATTAATCCAAAATTAATCCACTTGCAACATTTTTGTTCAAATGAATATATAAAATTGTGCAATTCTCTAAAAAAAAGGTTTCTTTTTTTAATTAATTAAATTATTTTCTCAATAAGCCTAATCAATACCCGGCCATTAAAATTAACAATGCTAAATGATCAATGCTCAGAAAGTGACCCAATTATTTTAAAAATTGATAAATAAATAATTGAAGTCCGAATGTGTTAAAAATCCAATGTGCATTGTTCCTCGGTATTTACAAGACATAAAAATCACATATTCCGTACTCTATTTCCAGTGTTACCGCACACGTTGTATTTTCCAAACACGTCCGTATGACATAGCGTCTGGTACAGAAAATACCGGCCTCAGCGCCTCCCCTCTCCCGTCTGCACGCACCTGTCCAGATTGAGCCGAAGCCCTCTCTCGCAATATGCATTCAGCAATGAAAAAAGGGCGTGAGTGGGGCCCTCGCGTGGGTGGCCAACTTTTCCTCGCGTAGTTACGCATGAATCGATTCACCGGACGCGTGATATCAGTACAACCCCTCCCCCCATTGGATTTTATTCTTCTATTCACCAATAAATTCCCGCAACATCGCCAATGGTGAATTTATCGTTTTTCCAGTACATATAATTTATCCGGAAGATATTCTGGGTATTTATTGCACAGCTCTATTGCTGTATCATTACACTTTCAGTTGGTTTGTTTTTACATCTCGCTTGATTGAATTCAATAAAATCAGTCTGTGGGGTTTCATTTGTCTGTTAAACTGCACATGAATCACTCTTGAATGATGATTTACATGTTTTTTTTATACACACGACTTCAAGTTCGCGAGGGGGGAGGGATTTTTCATCGAATGCGAGAAATTTTACCGCAGTCGCAGACGTCCGGAGACTGATTTGTATTCGCCTCGGGTTCTTATGACTACATAATCTCCGCTGGTACTACAGTGTAAAAACTTGGGGAAGTAAAAAATCGAACAAATGGAATTTTTATTTTTTATTTAACAGAAAAATTCAGTAGCAAGAACAACCAAAGATTTTCGATTTTCCTGGGAACGTTTTCGACTTTGGAGGAAATAAATAATTTAAAATTTAATTAATTAATCAGATTAATTTAATCAGTTGTTTTGACATGAAACAATTGAATTTAATTGAAGCCATTAAATTCAGTAAAACAAACAATTCAAATTGTTTTCTTATATTTTACACTTTTAACCCAGTGACATACGACGAATTTTCTAGAATATTTTTTTCTTTCAAAAACCCAAAATTTTCTCAAGGACATTAATTAATCCATGAAGTTAAAATCAAGAAATTAAGTTGTGCAAATATTTCTAGAATTGTCAAGAATAAGATTAATTAAATGAATTGTTTTTGCATAAAAAAATGAAATTTATGTAGTGTTCCACATTCTTCTGACGTCAAAGAATATTATTGGATGGGATTTGGAATGGGTGGAATGGGATCCGGGATTATTCTCAATATAAAATTTACAAGAACTTTAATTACGGCAAAAATGGGCAGTCCAGACGGGACTTAATTTTCCCCTGGACTCCCATGAATCGTCATAAATTTCAACATAAAATCGATGATATGTTTTAATAACCCCAGTCCCTAAATTCTTCAATTTCCTCGGCCCTCGGATGCATTTTAATCTCTCCCGTCGCCCCGAAATGCCCGTCTCACTCTGCCGAGTCTGGGCGCCGAACGACGAGTCAGACAAAGGGAATTCATGATCAGTATGTTCGGTGAACTCTCTGGTCAGACAAACAACGTACCATTTCTACTTACTCTGGTGGAAGTCCTCAATACAATCCCAATTAATACTCATTTCTTGAAAAAGGACGAAAATAACTACAAACGAGAAATAACAAACAAAACAATATCAAATGGGTTGACACCTTTTTTTTTATGTAAATAAAGAAGTTTGCCCTGATGAGGAGTGGATTTACCACTCGAAACGTTGGCAATTTTAGTTAAATTATTTATTCGGATTTCACAAGTTTTAAATATTTTGCTGGAGGCCGAGTAACCGCATAATGGCCTAGAGGAGTAGGAGGTTTCCCAAAACACTATCAAATTTGAAAAAAAAAACAGAAATTTTTGAATTTTTAGTTCCAACGATTTTCAGCATTTACAATTAAAAATAATCCTACTTGTTTATCTTTTTGATTTCATTAATTTTTTTAACTGTTAAATGATTTCAAACATTAACTCCAATGTATTTTTTTAAAAACGTTAGTTTTCGATTTTTTATTTTTATTTGATTTTTTTTTATTTTTATTTTAGATAATAATTACAATTGCCAACTACAGAAAAATAAAATCCTTACGAGGGGCTAGTCATAGGTGGAATCACTGTGTCACTTCAGAATGAAATGAATTTTCGAAGGGAAGCTTTACGCACGAGTTTCACTTTACGCACGATTTCTGACTTTTACGCACACTGTGCGGAAAAGTACCACTTTACGCACGAAAACCGGTACCGAAAAAACCGGTACCGAAAAGTGAACTTTTTGGGCAGGTATTGCAAAAAAATCGATTTAAGTTTGAAATCATTGTGTCACTAGTTTTGGAAGTGAATATCCCCTCGAATCCTTAATTTGAAAAACGGAAGGTAACAATAACCACAAGATAAAATTAAAAAAAATAAATACGGCTAATAGATATTGTTGCTCCAACAAATCGTTCACATGAGGAGTTTATTCGCATAAAAAAAATATTCCCAAGAATGTAAAAAAAAAAAAATTGAATACCTAAACCCACGAGATGGCTGTAAATCCCATAAAACTTTTATTCTCACCACAGTTGGAATGTCTTCTCTTGGCTTCGAATGCAAATGGCACATGCTGCACCTACAGTGCACATTTTCCCCGTACGTAATGATCGAACCAGCGTCAAAAGTCGTATTTGGTATGTCCCTAGAGTCGTCAATTTCCCCTGATGATCCATAAAATCCAGCCACTCATTATTTCCAATTATTTATTTAATTTTTCCATCGGACAGCTGGCGCATTTTATATTATCAAATTTTCACATATTACGAGCGTAAATGTTTGACGATGATGTTCTTTATTTTCCCATTTATCGTTTGGCGAAGCAAGTGCAGTAGAAAGAGCCACCAAAACCCACGTCGCACATCTCAGGATTACGTTTTTATACCAAATGACGCGTCGGGGATATCGTAAAATGAGACACCGAGGACATAAATACATTACAGCTGGCCCGAGGAAGGCCCCAACGCTCTACACTTTACCAATGGGTGGCGATAACGCGTTATATTTCAAGTGAAATTATTTTTTATTCGGGATAAAATGTTACATACCTCTTATGCAATGAGAATCCACTCTGCATCAGTACTTAGTTTTTATTTCATAAAATTCTTCATGTTATGTTGTGTCGGGGAATTTTATGGAGCCGTAAAGACACGAGGTGCACCCAAATATGATTCATGTCAATTGATATATTTATATTTTTTATATTTATTTAAATGCCCGAGAACATTGACAGCCGACAATTTTTCTCATTTTTTCCATTATTGTTTCTCAAGACTGTTATCTTTGTATCTATTCGTTCTCGAGAGCGTTAGTTAACCGATGAGATTGAATTAAGAAATTAAAGTTAAGTAAAGTGACGATAATTTTCGGCAATTGTCAGGAACATAATAAAAATAATTAATGAGTTGTTTTTATTATCAGAGAAGAGAATTTATGTCGCGTTCCACAATTCAAAGTAATATTCTCCTGAATTGTTATCGGCAATCAAAAATCTCTGTCTGATTGTAAATTTCATATTTTGAAACTCCTGATACCTCACGAATTTTCTACATTTTTCAGCTTATTTATTTTTAACAGGAAAAGATAAATTCATTTTTAAAAGTGTTCCTAGAATTGTCAAGACCATAACTTGAAAATCTCGAAAATTCGGCGGTTTTCACTCGCTTTAAAATATGAAATTTACCTTTGACGTAAATTTTTAATTGCAGATAACAATTTGGAAAGAGAGCAATTTGAATTGTTCGTTTTGATGAATTTAACAATTGATTTAATTAATTTTAATTTTATTATGACCTTGACAATTCTCGAAATATCAACAAAACTTAATTTCTCAATATTAATTTCATCGACTAATGAAATTCTAAATTCTTGAAAATTCTAGTAATAAAACATGTGCAGTTATCGATGAATCATGAAATTTCCGAGCCAGTGGGCCTAAAATTGATCTCAAAATCCCCGAGAAAAATGGCCTTAAGGCGTTTGCAATGTTCCAGCCCTTTCTGATATTCATTTATCTCCGATGGTACGGCGTGTAATTGTGGAATGAATTAATACACTATCGATTAATCGCCCCTCTCAAATTCATAATTAATTCGAGGCGCATAAGTCGCGTTAGGAGAGATAACTCCAACGCTGGTGTAACATCGCTAAAACACCATACGTATTTTGCTATACGAGTACGTGATTAGATTTACTTCTCTGGGGTAATACGAATGTTGGACATGAATATTGGATGCCCGCGGTCGTCGATAATGATGTCTAGGCGTACGCCAGTTATTCCAGACTTTTTTTATTTAACCACGTTTTTATTTACGGAAACAGTCCATATTCACAATATTTGCAAACCTTAAAAATTAGTCTAGCAGATTATTTGTTCATCGGTTTAATTAACAATTAATTAATCATTGTTAGAAGTTTTAATAAAAGTAGAGGGAAAAAAAATCGTTTCATTGAGCGGTCCAAAATTTTAATTTTCTTTTAGTTTTTTTGCCGATTGTAGAAAAAAATATTGTTTTTCAGGTTTAGTAATTTTAATTATTAAATTGAGGATGGGACATACTGACATTAATATTTTTTCTGCCATTGCAATTTGGGAGGGACTTTTTGATTATTTTTATAATAATCTCAGAACTGATGAAATTAATGTGAGAAAAAATTTTGGAGCAGTGACGGCGGTTTTTTTTTCTCTTTTATTTGAGAAAGTTTATTCCCTTCACGTGCGAACTTTTGTGTTCTGCCTCGGAAATTTTGAGAACCGCCTCAAGAGAATAAATCCATACTATTTCGCATTGGACTGGGCGCACGATGTCCTCCCGAAACGTGACCTGAGGGATAAGTGCGGGAAATGAAACTCTTTCGGGGATTATTTCTGTCAAATAATGTAAATTAGGGTTTTTTTTTTATTCGATGGGAGAGGAATTGACTCGATATTGAGACAGAACTACCGGGAAATTTTCTTGGCAAACTCGGCGACTTCTAGTTATGGGAGTTGAAATATTTTTTTGCTGTAAATTACATTAAAAAATTGCATCGACGGCAGTGGCCGTGTGGGTTTAGTGCTAGACTGGTATGCCAATGATCCGGGTTCGCTTCCCGTCACCGGTTGTCAAAATGAATAAAAATTTGTAGCACTCTGATCTCACGATTCACTGCCGAGCGGGAGTCTCCTAAAAAGGGACGACTGTACCTGGCGAAGGTTTTCCCCTCAGGATGAGGTTTTTCCTTGGTCCTTGGCGAATGCGATACAGAGGGCCGGGGGTGGGAAGGGTAAATACGTAAATACCCGAGAGGGTATACGTGAGGACGGAGAAAAAAATTACATTAAAAAACTGTCGGATTATTTATTCGAAGTAATAGGGAATAGCACGAATGGGGGCACAGAAAAAAATGGGTCTTGAATGAAATTATTATTTTCATCACGCTGTGCCGGAAAAGTAACTTTTTAGTCACTCTCCGCTTCGCGTCGAGTGACTGAAAAGTACTTTTTCGGCACATTGAGATGAAATAGTATATTTCTCACCTAGGGAGGTAAAATAAAGGAGGCTTGCTCACGTGCAGAATTACCGCCCGAGCCGAAGGCGAGGGTGGT
>JAPYZM010003286.1:0-11580 GCA_030522845.1 Psyttalia concolor
AGGGAAGGAAATGGGGGGAGATATTTTTGGATTTTTTAATTATTTCTAGGGTTTCCGGGATTGGGACATTAGTGAAGAGTGATTCTACATCAAAACTCACCAGTATGTCATCAGGAGAAGAAATAACCAACATAAAAAAAACAAATAAATAACAATTTTACTAATTTACTGAAATTTGAATAATAATTGACTAAATTAATGCGTGAATTACCGAATCTTATCATTACGATCAACTTCTAAATTCAATAATTTGACTAGGTTAATTCTTGAACTTCTAATTACCAAAAAGGAGATCAACAACCAAGCAAGGAAAAATTTTACTCACACCACAAAGAAAATCAGCAGGGAAGATAATTAAACAAAAAGGGAACAAATAAAAGGAAGAAGGGACAAAGACCGGAATACGTCAGCATCGAAGATATTTAAGTTCTCTCAGCAACTGTGAGTCTTCGCTTAAATACCTTTCAAATTTTGCCGCCATTAAATTAAATTAAATTAATAAATTAAATTTAGGAGTGGTCTTAAATTAATTTAATTAAATTTAAATTAATTAAATTAATTAACTTAAATTATATTTTTACTGGTTATATACGCGTGGAATCCAGTCCCTACCCAAAAATCTGTTAATCTTCGGTAGAACTCTCGCACCAATAATACTCCGATAAGTTATCAAATTTTCCTTTGATTTCCTTGAAAGGTTTCGATTATCTTCATGTAATTGCTTAATTAATTGTAATTGCAAAGACATTGCTCTGAAGAATTCTTGTAATATCATCCATTTTAATCACTAAGGATTTTATAAGTTCCCTAATCTCTTCTTTTTTTCCCAGGATTTGCTTATAACCCATCCTCGATGATTATATCCAATAATCGTGAAGACTAATCTTCATTTATTTCGGGTATGAGAGGATTCTAAAATTACTTAAATTAAACCAATTCAAAGGTTATTTTTCGATCTAAGAGGAACATTTTATTCAAATTTTATACTTACCAATAATTATAAATAAAAATCATAAATTCATATTGCTAAAAAATTTTTGTGTGATTATTTCTGACTACCCTGACAAGCACTTATACCTATCCCGAGCTATTTCCGTAAGGTAGGCTCAAAACAGGTAAACAAAAATCGTTAGAAATTCCGACTTATTTATTAAATAATTTGCGAATTTATGACGTAACACTATGGAGCTATCAAGCCTCCTAGACCATTTAATGAAAATCCGAAAATACTATGAGAAAGATCGTCCTCGAATTATATTATGTATCCAAGGATGATTTTTCTCCAAATGTGCTGATTGTCCTATAATAAAATAAACTAATTTTAGGAGTAGTGGAGTTGTTAGGTGAATATCATAGGCGATAGCATCGGCCATCTCTGTCGCACCTCTCTGCATGTTAACTCGGCCGATACGCTATCGCGTATCGTGATTCCGACGTTTTAGATGATTCTGTTTCGTTTCAGACCGTATCTACAAGACTTTTTTCCCCTAATTTCCATTCCTATTTTTTAAATAAACAATTAAACTAATGAAGTTGAAACACTAAGTTTCCGGGAGAATAGCAAATTTCGACGGTTCAAACGATTCTGTTTCTTTTGAATACACATGTGGAGAACTTTTTTTTCCATTTTTATCAAGAAAACTCATGTAAAGAGAGAGGATGAGAGAAAGAAAGAGAGCGCACGTTTGACTCTAAATGCAAAATCGTTTTCCATTAGGAAATGGATATTTGGGTATTTAATCCCCACTCCAAACAATGTTGGACGCTTTCCTTTGTGTTCGGATATTTTCGTCGTATCACCTTCTCTGCTAGTTGCTCTCTACTTTATCAACACCGACGCCGTGGCAAAATTATGGAGACTCTCGCCTTGGTGACCTGCTTTATTCATACTCACGTTCATCTAAAATTATCGACAGTCTCGCCCTCGCGCCCTGTTGTACTTCCAGGTACGCCCTCTCCCCCTGTTTTACTTACACGTACGCCCTCGGAACCCTGTTGATGGGTTTATACAGGCGCCGGCAATCTCCCCTATAATCTCTCCCCCTATACGTTCCTGAGACACCTCGCTCGGGAATATGGATTTCAGTCTCCCAAGATCCGTGGCGCCATCTGACAGATCGGCTTGCAACTGGTGGAAGCCGGAAAGCAACAGCTGATCGCCTCGATTATTCCAAGTCGAATTGTGTCAGTTATACTTCCTAAATTACAGTAAAAAAACGCGTAAAAAAAGACGATAATTGTTTACATCGCGGATATAAGTTCTCCCGAGTGTTCAGTGACTGTGCTAATTACTATCATTATTTTTCCTTTGTGGGTTTTCCATGGCCATTTAGATAGGCTGCCGTGGACATATAGTTGACGTTGTGTGTGTTGTCAATGTCTAAATTCCACTATTTTCAATCGTCAATAAAAAATCAATAATTGATTTTCTCCCTGTTGAAACCGCAATACCGCGCCGGCACAGTTACTTACCATTTTTTTGAGCTATTAATTGTATTTTTATAAAGTCTCGTACCCAAATAATTCAACTTGGCGTAAAATGTAGTTTTTTGAATATTTTCTGGGGAATTTTCTAGGGATATTTTGGGCAAAACCCCCTCCAACCTGGCCTTAACACTAGAAATTCTACGGAGGAATTGTTAGCGCTTATGGAGAGGCAAAATTTCATAGCGGTGGCGCCGGAACTATGATGGACTGCATACCTGTAGGTAAAGCAGGGCTCGTTGAAGCCGTAGTAGATAGAGTACAGCGTGGAGTGGGGAAAGCACATGATAAGTGAGCCTACCGAGCTCTCACATTAAGTGGGCGCTGTATATTGAGCCCTCTTTAAAAATTTATCGCTCGCCCCCCCCCCCCCTCATATAGACAAAGAGATGAAACTGTTATAAATCGACCGGAGGGTCCTATTTATCGCAAACTATTTAATTTAAAATCGATCACAAAAGACTTACCATTCGTGCTCATGTCATCAATTTTCTTATGGATCCTTACCTTAATGCGAAAACGCGCAATTTCCTATCCGTCGCTGGCCCACCTCGCTGATTCATGTGCTTTGAGGGAATTTCGATAACTAACAGGATCATTTGTTAGGATTTATCAAACGAGTCTTAGGTTCTTAATAATTTAGAGTGGAATTAGAGACTTCAATCGGGAAACGTTTATTAAATTTAATCTGACGACCGATTTATAAATTAGTCAACAATTTGTATTTCCGATTTGAAGGAAGGTGGCGAATATCAGTTGGAGTTTAAATATTTCCATTAGCGAAATTTAGAAAGAAGGTCGAACCTTGGACTAGACTATTCCACAACTTACGTAATATCGATAACGCGCGAGACTCGCATGTGACTCCAATGGAACCTCTCTGTCGCCACGTCTCAAATCACAGATCGTCCTTCCCTTGATACGCTCGATCAGGATCCGGTTCCTCGGCTGCGGTAAATCCGATGGGCTCCTTGGTGGTTCAAGAACTGTCTTCCTGGCAAGGTCCCCTGGAGAGTCGCGTGATCAAATCCTTGTTGAATGGGCAGATGGATGTCCGTGAGGTTAGGTGTCCAGAGAGTGGAACAGATTCGCTGAATTTCGTGGAAGTAAGATTCACAAGTTTGGAGGTCTTACTTTCCGAATTTGGATGTCAAGGTTACAGTCATTCGTTATGATACTAGCACGTATTAACTATACGATGTGTGAGTCCAACCAGTGACACAAAGTGTATGATACGCTCAAGCTGACGACTACGAAGGTCTGCGTAATAGTCGTGACGTACTGCGGAAAATCGCTTAGGACACTCGCCCCAGTTTACCGATCGGTTGAGGCCCAAGACTAAGGGAAACGAACTCGGCGTCGGTGGAGTGTCAGCGAATAGAACGCAGGAGTCACTCGACGTTGAAGCTCTTGCAGTTCAACGGGGACTGATTTTTGTTGCCAGACGCTGTTCAAATCGGGGCGTCCGGCAGGGGTTGCTTGATCAGCATTCTTGATCACGCGTTCGATTTAACCTTGAGCACGCCGAAAATGCTGATTCCTAATTCTGATATTCGTTACAAACAAGCCCCGAATTTGCGTCATAGGAAATGACACGTCAACTACGGCAACGCTTTTCAGGCCAACTCAGCGACAGCGACCGGCAAACAACGAGTAAAATTCAACTCGGTGTTGGGATAAAATATTGAATTTTGCACATAACAAAACCCATTTCAATCGATTGAGAATGATATTCTTAATCAATCGACACGAATTTAATTCCTCCATCGTGAATGGCTGATAAAAATTAAACAACGCACTATCAATTATTAATAGTGATTGATTACGAATCTTTAAACGATTTCCATTCGATCAAGAAAAAACTGAAATTTTTTAATTTTTGAAATTTTGTAATTTTTTTATAATTCAGTGGTTTACTAACAAATATTATTAAACGCAGGTCAATCATTGTCAAACGATTAGCAATCGATCTAGGAAGCGATAAAACAATGTTTTTGCTCCTATTAGAGAGCGTGGGATACAACGATTTGTGGGTATATTTGAGAACCCAACCGCGGCATTGTTTAAATTTAATTTTCCAGCTAAGTAAAATAATTTTCCGTGCGCGGCACCTGAAAAATAATATCCAAGCCTCGCCATGGAAAACATATGACCCCACGTACTTGCCATCCTCGCCTTCGACTCGGAAGGCAACTTTGCATGTGGGAGACGATGATCTGTTTTCAGGGCTGGGGCATGAAATGTACTATTTAAAATACACCTGAAACAATTTTTAAGGTGCTGAATTAACAAATAACTCAGTTCTGGGTATATAATAATAATTTTAATAATAATAATGGATAATTATAAGATTTTTATTTGTCTAGTTGATCAACAATAATTGGATCAATACACGGGTGTACGTGTACGTTTATTGATCCAATTGGTCTTGGTCAACTAGACGAATAAAATATTAAAATTATCCATGATTATTCTTACATACCCACAAATAAGCTATTTATTAATTCAGCAGCTTAAAAACTGTTTCAGGTGTATTTTACTTATCTGGATAATTCAATTTACAGAATGTCGCGTTTGCGTTCTCAAATCTACACACAGTTGATTGTATCGCATGCTCTCTAACGGGAGAAAAAAAGTTTGATGTAGGCAAAAACGCGCAAAATACAATAGCTCCCCTGATACGTCCGAACTACCGTGGAGTATGTATCGGTGGGTAATGCAGGGGGCGTCTAAGAATGCAGTGGATTCACATGGGTTTAGCCGACCAATTTTTGATTTCTAGAAATGAACGTATCAAATCGATTGCTACTCGTTTGACAATGATGGCGTGTATTTAATGATATTTGTCAGTGAACCATTGAATTATTAAAAAAATTACAAAATTTCACTCATGTAACTAGCCGGCAATTACAGAAAATTTCTTTGGTAATAGTACGTTATAGCGTCTCTTCACTTACATTGTCCAAATGACTAGCAGATGGTATAATATAGTTGGTATGTGATCGGAAATAAAATTTCTGGTGGCGGAACACTGGTTGCTTGAAATGAATTGATAAAATCAAGACAAAATGAATTGAAATTCAGTATGCTTGGGTAGATGTGCCGAACCTTCCCCACTTCTTCCCTACTGAAGGTATATAAATTTTAAAAGTTTTAAAAATCAAATAAATTCAATTCAACATGGGGAAAGGTATCACAAACCTCTCCAGCGCTTAGCGTTACCCAGGGTTCGCGACGGGGACGCGGCTGGAATGAACCCTGAAAAGTACATCATGGTGCTCAAAGGTGTTCATTTCCCACCCACTTAACTTGTCACCTAATTGAGTCCGCCTTGATTTTATTGGGGATTATACTTAGTTTAGGTACTAAGTGGTGAATCTATTCGGTTTTAAGAGAAAATTGGTAGCAGGCGTTATAAGTGCTAATTACCAAAAAATCGATTGATATTGCTATTGGCGCGCTCAATTTGTACAAGTGTCGGGCCCTAACTCCAACACACCATATAATTATCAACCGAACGTTCGAGTATAATCGACAAACAATCAATTTTTTATTTATCTGCCTATAGTTATAGCACAAATCCTATCTGAATTTTTGAGACCGTGCAATATGCACTCTGTTTTTGTGGGATATTTTTTAATAAATAAATCTCAATTACGCTGTTCCTCCATATTCCGTACTTCTCTGCATAACAACTTTTTCAAAAACAATCGAGGTTCTTCTTCGACAGTATAAACGGTGTGAGCACTTTTAACAATTGTTAATAATTGTTGATAAACTTTTTCTGATGATGCATTCAAACCTCGCGATTCCGTATAGAAGATGTGTCCGCCTGTTATCTTCTACTTGAATAGTTTAAGGTAAATCGGTGAAAATGAAAGGTCATATGAGGATCCAATGCCCCGAAATATTACCGGCAACACTTGTAACAGCAATGTCTTTAGGTAGAAATTTCCAGTCTCGGCCTCGAAGCCCCACAACTATTATAGCGAGCTCCAGGTTACCCACAGGACTGATCAAGAATGAATGAAATCCTTCATATACGATGATTCCTGTTTTTTACAAGTGTTAAGATTGGGAAAATGGGTTAAACGAAATGAAAAAGATATCAAGGTAAGTAAACACATTTATTCATTTTTATTTGACATACATTTTTCAATTATGTTTAAAACGTACAAGTGGATATGTCAAAATAGTGCCATGTACAGTTGTATTCAAGATGTCACACAAATGATGATAACGTTTCACCATGTAATGTTCATTTTCTTCGTCGCAGACGCTACTGTTGCACGATGCTTTCATGATATCTGTCTAAAGCACTTGGTTCCTACTTTGACGAGGATGTAGAGGGACTCGTGAAGATGTATATCGCGGAGAACCTCTAACCACATTTTCTTTTGTCTTTGTTTTCCACCGTTTTGTTCTCTAATGTATTCCAAATTTTTCTGGATTTCATCGAGAATCATATCGTACGAGAAGACTCCGGGAATATTCGCATCGGTTATAACACGAGGGACCGTTGAGAGGTTATAAGGTACCCGAAGATGTTCATACCCAGAAATTTCAGGAAGTATGTCCGTGATGTTCAAATGAAGAGAAGGATTATGTTGATATTCACTATCTTCCCCAATAATCTGATAACCTATAAGAGACGCGTACGGTGTATGTGCGTGCGAGTCATGCTTTATCCGTAAAACCCCTGAGCCCAAGACAGCCACCGTTTCCTTTGAAGTGGCCCCACAAATTATTTGAATCTTTTCCTCTTCAGATAGAGAATATAGCCATGCTTTCATATAATTCAGTTGATTCGAATATGGACTAAATGTTTTACTAATTCTGATATCACAATTTTCAAACGGTTCATGATTATCGTCAGTTATTAATGATATTTCGCAAATCAGATGCATAGATGATTTGTAAAATGGAAAACTCGGAAAACATATGTGATAATTGCGGGTTTCCGAAAAATCTTCATGTTATGTCGAATCGAACGGTTTTTTATACTGTACCTTTCGTCATAAATGCCATGAAATTCAGATTTCACTATATGTGTTTGATTGGTGACTAAATTGGCTATTTTTCGCACCCGCATATCATTTATCAATTTCTTCATTATAATATAAGCCATCTTCTTCGTTGACAGTTCCAAATAGAGCTCGGCTTATGACCCCATTAAAATCCAAGGGTACACTTCGTTTCACAGTGGGGGTATCATCATAGTTGAGGTCCGGCTCTATGTTCATCAGAGATTGAATATGTTTTAGATATCTGTCGGTAACTTCATATTTAGAGTTCAAATAACTTGTATCAACAATCGATGTACAACGTTCTCGTGTTTTATCTTCCCAACATATCGTTTCATGTGATTTTAATGCATTAGGCGACATGAAGGATTTTTATGTTTGAAAGAGATTGATATCAATGAATGTCACTAAATGCCATCCACCTTTCACAAAACGAATGTGGTGTATAGGTTCATAATATAACCCTATACCTGAGTCAATGGAGGTTTTTGCAAAATTCATAATCTGGTTTCCTCCAGGGGAACGAGCAGGTACGAAGACATTTCGACCTTTCATTGTTCTACTTTTGGAAAAATTATACGAAAACGATTTTCAGGAAGAGATATGATCTCTATCACTCCACACAACTGAATGAAAATTTGATCAGATTAGTGTATTATATGTCAAATTATCTGAAATCCAAAGTGGTCGCTGGCTACCCCTCTCCTCAATATGTTGGGAGTTTACCTGTCTCCGACACAATGGCCCCTCAGTTGAAAAACGATGAACCGACGACAACTGTTGTATTACCATTCCCGTCACCCGATAAAGAATATTCCAAAAATACGTACAAGCGAATACGTTTTTCACAGTAATCATTTAACGTGTTGGAGCAATGTGGGAAATACTCAGCATTTACATAAAAAGTATCACTGTTTCCTTAGAATTAATTATAAAAAAGGTGAGGAGATGTTAACACTTTGGTATCCGGGATGGGATGGTGTGTAAACGTGATCCTGTTGATTATGACGCGACTACTGGGGGGCTGTATATGTCCCCAGATGTGCAGAAAAACTCTGAAAAATATTTTATGCCACTCCTGCCTGAAGCCGGCTGATTAGGCACTGGGCGATTCGCGCCTTGTGCCTAATTTAGCCGGTTCCAGGCCTCGTAGCATAAAATCATGTTCAGGACTTGTTGGGAAATTTCGTCCTCAACGTGTGCGTTACATCACTCGCCTACGGCTCATGCTGCTAACCCGACACACGTCAAAAACGAAATTGCCCCACGCGTGCTGAAATATACTATTATAAGTGTGTCTATTTGTTACCCAGAAAATCCCAAGCATATGATATTTGGATCTTCACATATCTCAGCTCAAAAAATTGCATCAGTTTTCATCAATGGTCGCCATGTAGAATAGTAGAGGTGGAAGCAAGTGTGGAAAATCAGTGGTTAGGATGTTTGGACCGATGGGGTGAAAAACAAAAGGTGTTATTGGAATACCTGATCTTGTGCTGCTTAGGAGCAAAGAATGGGGTCCCAAAATGCTGTTAACAAGTTTTTTAGTAAAGACTCAGAGGACGAGATTTTAATTGGTGGTTTGTTCAATTATGAAGTGAGTACATTGAAAAGGGTTAGAAAAGAAAGTGCAGGAGATTTTCAAAAGACAGTGAAAAAGTTTTGCTGTGATGATTCCAAATATATTGAAGTGTTAGAGATTTTTGAACGTTATGAAACCCGCGCAGAAAAAGATTCCCCCCAGTGAGAGCGCACTATGGAAAACGGCAACGAACCAATTTGATGAAATCGTCAGTGAACTTTTCCAAGAAGCTAATGTCTGACGTGATAACTGTGGGTAACCAAGTCTATAAAGTGCTCATTTTGGATGAAACCTCACCTGGAGTGATTATTCCTATTGATGAAACGGAGAAAGTCGCTAAAATTGTGAAAGAGTTGGAGCAAGACGTCAAGGCTTCAATTCAGCACCATGCAAATCCGTATTCGGCTGGGGGAAACTCAATTGATGAAATCATCGGATACGCAAATAAAGAATTCGGTCATTATTTTTCAAATACTGCAAAGGTTTTAATATTTTTAAGTATGTCACTCATATTTTTCTTCATTTTTTGTTACAGAAAAAAGGCGAGCGTCTCTCCCACCGGTAGAGTTTGATAGTGATAACGTTTCAAGTCTGGAAACCCTGGTTGAAATAATCAACTGGGAGGGTTCCCCGTATAGAACGGCAATGCAGTCTTTTGCTAAGGACGAGAAATCTGGTATTGCCGACAAGAGTGCAAATTATGCGGAGCCGATTACACAAACTTCCAAACGTTTTAATGGCAGACAATAACTTGTCAAATTCACAATTGGTGCTGATATAACCTTGGCTAGATAAGATTGTTTCTCTTCTCCTCTTACATACACGACTGATGCATTGCCTGTAACCAGGCTCGATAGCAAAGGGACATTGTATGCACGTACCTCACCATCTTCCCAACTTAGGCGATGATGATGGCGTGATAATCAATTATTTTGACTTCTTATGGCACAACTTAATTTAGAAAAGCGGCAAGGTGATCCAACCACCCATGAATCTACGTATGGGTGATCAACAGATAATATAGATATTTATTCAGTTAAAAATTCTTCGAGAGGCCCAACGAAGGCCTGAATATCAATAACTATCTCCTCAGTAATATTAACTTCGTGAGTGTCGACTGGAAACTGATTACGCTTTTGCTTTTCATGGAATCCCATAGCGCCCCTCTCCACTTTTTCCCTTAAGTAGTATAGTCTACAGTAATTTGTCTTATAGAGTCAATTTGTAGTATATTATCGTATTCAGTGTAAACAATACTGTTGACAGTACATGGCAAAGTTTCTCTGAATCTCACTTCAATTCGCAAAATCCCATTTTTTGACAAAGTTCCAATGAGAAGAGCAATTGGCACATAAATCCGGCCTCAAGTAGAAAGCAAGTAGCGTGTATGCCGATGAAAAATCTTTGCGTGTAATGCCATGTCGATGGTCGCTAAAGTGATTTCCTGTTCTTGAGAATAATGTTTGATAGGCTTCAGCATCTCATAATGGGCTTCCGAAAGAAGGTTGCAAGGATTTTCCAGGCACTTGTTTCCCATCAACATAAAGACATAAATAATTTATATTAAATGTCTGAAACTTCGCGTTTGTCTGGCATCGCTTCCGTGATGGAATAGAGTTCCCAAATATGCACGATAAGTATACTTCCTATTCGACGATGATAGAGGGTTTTGATTAAACAGGACATCAATCTAACTGAATAATGAATGTAGTAAATTATCCACTGGTCCAACTTCTCACCCAGCAGTAAAAGTGCCATCAGGTTTAACCACTTTGATTTTTAGTGAGTCCTCAACGGCCGTTTGAGTTGGTGGTATTTTGAATAAATCCAATTCAAACTTTGCGCATTCGCAGGAATGACTATGTAGAAGTGACATTATAATGAAGTAAAAATATCATACACGTCATGTTTTTTTAACTTTCTGATAGGGAGTTATTGCTTTCACACCGAAATTCGAAATTCATACTTTCATGAAATCTCGACGTTTAATGCCCTCTCCAACAGTCCCCGATGTTTTTATGGAGTTGTGTGTGTGTGTGTCTGTTTTTTTTTATGGAGGTTGAGAGAAATCTTCAAAATATTCTGGTAAAGTGATGTTAAAAACCAGATCTGAGATTTTTATTCAGTAAAACCCTTTTCCTCTAATTACCTCTAATCTTCAGGACCTTCATTCCTCGCGGCACCACCTTAGGTATTACTTCGCGAGGAGGTTCTCAGCTCATCGCTCTTCCACGGTTCTATTTCATGTACGTCCAGCTAGTCTGAAAAGATGTTATGTCCAATTAGGAGGTTCCAAGGAATTTCTCACCTATAGTACCGCCTTGCGCATGCATTCCTCATTTGTGATTTCCCTTATGATCTCAGCAGCAAAGTGACTCGTTGCATCCCAGGCTGCCTGTGATGACATCATGGCTTCCACCAGAATTTCCGGTACGATCTTCTTTCCCAGTTCGCACTCCCAGTTACATCGGGTTTCACTGAAGCGGAGGC
>JAPYZM010003287.1:0-11580 GCA_030522845.1 Psyttalia concolor
AATAATAGCTCTGAAACGAGCTGCCAGATCCATTCCATTTTTTTTTGTAACGTGTATTAGCACTCCTTCTATAACATATTTTTTTTTCATCAAAAACTTTCGAGTGGATGATTTTTAAAAAATTCCAGAAGGCGAAAATGCCTTTGAATCAATGGAAAACGGAATTTATGTCAAAAATTCATATCTTGAGTTACAGCTGCCAGAAAGTGTTGAAATTTGGATCACCTACCGATAATTTTTCAATCTACTCATCATAAAAATTTGAATAAAAACTGTCGAAAAATGAATCTACACGACAACAACCGTAATCAATTATTTGTGGAGTGCGGCAGGCGAAGTTGAGCGCAGCGCTCACCACGCGAGTACTTTCGTAGTAGAAATTTTACGAGCGGTGTTGACAACTCTCGTGACAATCTCAAGCGGCGCGTGAAGAGTGGGGGAGCCTTCTGGCAACGTTGCGCTCGTGACTACACGGGCGGTGCGGCGCCTGCCACGCGAGTAACGACGTTCGGCCAAGAGGCGCGAGTGCTGGAGGGTTAATTGATTACTTACCCTATTCAGCTGGGAAATTCTTTTTGCAATTGCTCGATGAACACTTTCATTATGAACTCAGAGTCCCGAAAATTGAGCTGAAAAAATGTGTTCCTTGGGCAAAACATTCCGTAATAGAAGTCATGTTACATGAAGTTATGTAGAGGACACAATTTCTAGTCTTGAAAACCCATAAAAAATCACTCACTCTAAGAATTATATTATTTATCCGGTGATTTCGAGATTTTAAGAATTAACAAGAGAATATTTTGGATGAAGGAAGTGAAATTTGTGACAAGTTTTTTTTTCTCTCAGTGTATATGCTCCATATTTTTTTCGTAAATATTTTATGTATATATGGAAGATATATTTAATTGTCCCAAATTATATATATATTTAATTTTTTTTTTTTCATCTGCGATATCATTAATTTTAGGACTGAATAATCGGCAGGAGCCGAGGCTTGGGAATTCAATATTTAACACTAATACTGAGTATTAAATATTAAATAATATTCACATTGATTTTATATTTATTTTTCCTCCAAAATTTGTCAAATCAATGGACCACATAAATAGTTATTTTTTTAATCACTCGGTGTATACCAAAAATTGCACAATTCAATTCTTAAAATTACAAATTTTTCCACAGAAATGATGTTGCAAAAATATTGCGATCTTGCATCGATAATATTTTTTTTATGGCCCTCGAAAACATTTTAAATGGCATCAGACAGAAAACCACTGAAAGTAACAGTTCCTGGAATATCGAAAATAACTGGTTAATCAACTTTGTGATTAATTCGGGGAGGACGCGATTCATTGGGGCGGTGGGAGGGGATGCGAATAGGCAGGAACGTGACAATGGGGGAGAGTACTAGAACACTTGTTTCCACGTTCAATGCACACTTTTGATAGAGTAGAGGGATCCACTCGAGTAGATACTCTAGGTCTGGCTGGTGTGCCACTGGCCTCTCACTCCCTCCATCACTTTCCTCGATGAAAGACGGTCAAGGGTACTCATTCCTCTGGTTACTCAATGCTCGATGGTTGGATTATACTCACTGTGATTCATGTGGAATCTCCAGGAACGAAGAAATAGGAGAAAAATTGAAGAATTTTCAACGGAAAATTTTTTTAAAAATACGTTTCTTTTCTCATAGAAGATTTAATCTAGAATAAAATTACAACAAAGATAATGATTATATTCATACTCAATTTAGTTCGTTGTCATGCTCTAGAGATTTTGTGACTGTAAATTGACCAGAGAAATTCTTCCAAATCCCCTGGTTACTCAGACATTTCGTTATCTTAAAAAATTACATGGGTTTCAAAATTTCCTAATATCTATTTTTTTTTTGTTTATTTAATCATACAATATATCGAGAATGAGTGATCACAGGCAATGAAGTCCCAGTAGCCGGATTTTCAATATTTCTCAATTAAAATTTGACAAAGTAATCCTCAAATATGTATCTTTAATGTAGAAAATTGTTTAATCAAAACATTTCATCGAATATATGAAAAAAAAATTGGTCGCTCGCTACGCTCGCTCCCATTGTTGTTGCGTTGAACTACTATCTTCCCGACAAATCCTCAACACAATTCGTAACGCCATTTTTTTTCTTTTATTCGGCCCTTGACCAGCCTCATAACGAACCTCCCGATAGACGGAAATATCAACCTAGAAATTTAAGGGGTGGGGGGAATTTACTCCCGTCCGAATGGGATGTCAATGCCTATCGATCGCGATCAAAATCCCTTCGATCGTATGACACGCCTGCGCGGGAGCGTAAACGATAGAAATTGAAAAATCAAAATTTCTTGTAATCCTCCGCTCCCAAACTAATCCGATCTAGTCCTTGATGAGATCTAACGATCGAGATAAAAATTTTCCGGATCGCTCCATCCGTTCACGCGGGTTGGTAAACAAAAGGTATTCCAAGCGACAATTAAACCCGTTACAATTAAGCGCATTAAACCCGTTTTTTCTTCAAAAATTGTAAGAAGGGGTGGGGCGATTTCACTCCCAAACTAATGAGATCTTGTCCTTGATGAGATCTATCGATCGAGACTAAAATTTTTTCGATCGCACCATCCGTTCGTCCGGGAACGTGAATGAAACAAGTGATCACACACACACACACACGCACACACACACACACACACACACGCCCGCACACACACATACATACCCACGCGCACGCACGCACGCGCACACACAGACACACACACACACACACAACTCGATAAAAATCAACGGGTGGGGGAGAGGGTCTCCCGGTCATGAAACGTCGACATTTCACAAAATTAGCGATTTGCATTTTCGGGGTGAAACCAATAACTTCCTATCGGGAAGTTAAAAATCGTAAAAAAAGTTTTTCTCGATCTGCGAAACCCGTGTAACCTCTTAATGAACCAAAAATGAGATTATATAGGTTATTATATTTACTCAACAGTAATTAATGTTGCCGTATCGAAGTGGAAGTTGGTGAAGAATTATCGAAATATCTCTCGCTCACATTCCCCTGCAACTCATCAAACCCTGGATCCCTATTAGTTAATATCAAAATGAGGGAAATAATCAATATGAATCGCAGTTCATGCATAATTTCACCGAGAAATGAATTCACTGATGCAACTCGGGAAATGTACATGAAAATTTCAATGAAATACCAATAAATAGCTTCGAGTAAAAAACAAAGTTGATTAAGCATTGAAAAGCGCTCGGTAATCCGCGGAAATTGCTTCATGCCGATCATACGGAATATTTTATCCAGTATTTTTGCTTTTCTATCCCCGATACACACTTAGACGATCGGCTTTTCTGTCCGGAGATTGCTCAATGAAAAAAAGGCTTTAAAAAATCAATTGTTAGATTTTACGCGCCCCCCCCCCCTCCTTCAATTAGGAGAAATCCCATCGTCAGTAATTGAAAAAAAATACATAAAATAATTTGCCAAATTGAATTGATACAGTATATATTAATATATTAATTATTACGGCCGTATTATTAATACATATTAATATGTTACATACTTTATATTAATTAACGAGTATTGAAGAAGATAAACGGAATTAAAAACGTGAATTTGAATTTCCCAAAAGATGGTAAAATCACTGAAAGCATAAAAATCGAAAAAACAATCCCGACGGAAAATAAACATCTGGAAAATGGTTCCATAACAGCAGAAAAATAAATCTCTATTTTTCTCATTCCTAACAATTCAAGAACATACATAACATATTTTCCAGTATTTAAATTTCCCTCTATCGTTCAGCAAAATTCACATCTCAGCCACAAACATTTAAAGTTCAAATGGTTTTTTTTAACGAGGACCAACTGGTCGTTAAAGTCGGGACGATAAAACGGCTCATAAAAAAATATTTTGAGGGGTGAAAACTTCCCAAAAGAACATGTCCAGTCCACTCAGCCTCCTCCAATCATCTCCCCCCTCCACCATCCATCGATGACACATCTGCAGTCCTTTCCACTATTAAATCAGGTGGGAATCGTCAAACGAGCTTGAAAATATTGCCCACCATGTCAATTTTCTCCATAAACCTATACCACATCATCCCCAACAACTGGGATTCCCATTTCTTGCTCATAAAGCCATCTGTTTGCCTCTTTTTACTCCCCCACAATATCCCTCCATTTTTCACAAATGTATCAGACTCTCCGATGCCCCAGTGTGCACGAGAATACCCCCCCCCCCCTCCCCCCAACAAGAAAATCTCGTTTGAAGTATTAATCTCACCGAAAACTTCCGGGGATTTTCCTCCTTTATTTTCACTGCTTATAAAACCTTTAAAACGCCTTTTTTACCTCGTACACTCGTTGTTTATCCCCCCCCCTTCCCCTCCCCTACTTTTCTCTCCAACTGCACAGAAAAAAAAATCGTTGAAAATACTGTATAACCATAAAACTTTGATCCTCCCCACAGTTTGCGGTAAAAAGTGTCTCCATGAATTTTTGAATTTTTAATTATCACTGCCAACAAAGAAATTTGAATCTCATTAAAACAAGAATTAATAAAAATGAAAAAAAACTGACTCTCAATTAGTTTGTGAAACTTTATCCATTTCTTCCGCATCTTGCGTCAATTATTCAGCATTTTCCCTGCTTCCTAATCCCCCACCAGCCCCCTTCTTAATAAGACTTTCATAAGTAAAAAGAGTTAGCATGATTTCCCACCGAACAGAGTGTCCAAGTAGTATAGCCAGAAATGATCAGACTACATTCTCACAGTCCACTAAGTGGAAATTATAAGTTGCTTTATATCGATCACACTTCCACCCACTCACTCCCGCATTTCAAGAATTTCCCCCAACTATTGTTGGAGCAAAGTACAGATGGTGGAGAGTGAGAGGTGAAGAACAGTGAATGAAGTAACAAGTTGAAACTATCACGAATCGACGGTACTAGAGTTTAGTTCAACCGAGTCGTCGACATATGCTTCCACAGTCGAGTATACACTCGACTGCACTTTGACTATTAATTTGCCCTCTCCCCTACTCCATTCCCATTCGTTGAGCATTTGAAATATTCACGATTTCGTCAACTGGCTTAACCAGATTCTACTAGTTTTTTTTTTAAGTGGCTACTTGACTCGAGTACGACTTAATGAAGGATGTTTATCGATTTAACCGGAATCGAATTTTGGTTTTGGATTGTTTGAGGGGTCACTCTGATGGAAGGACAGACGGGGAAAAAAATTCAAATAGAATTCGAATTTAGAGAGAAAAAAATCCCGATAACCCAGCCGGGATTCGAACCCAGGTCTCCCAGTTACGCGCCGGGCACTCTTCCAACTAAGCTACCGGGGACACGGAAACCTCTCTCTCTCTCCAAATTCCACCTACCACACAGCCTATCCTCCTTTTAGGCATTAAATAAATTCAAATAGAAATAGAATTATCAGTGTCAATTATTATTGAATCAATTGAATTGTTATTATTAGTGGGCTCTCATTTATAACTGGTAATTACAATTAGAAAATGTGTTTTCTACTTTTTCTAAAACAAGCCTTGCCTGCCGAAGTTGAGATAGCTCTAAAAAAAATCAAGAAATGTTGTCAAAAATTTAGAAGTGAACGAAAAATTAGTCAAGTTTTGCAAAATGACTTGAATAATTTTCTGACAAATTTTTCTCGGGTAACTTGCTCGAATAATTTAAAAATTACAAATAATCAAATTTAGAAATTCTAATAGTGAGACAGGTCTTTTTTTAAATTCACATAAAGTTAAGTAGGAATTTTAGAAAAATGGCGTTAAGTGAGATTTGAAGGCAAATACTGCAAAAATGATAAATTCCCGAAAAATGCAGTCAGCTTTAGGTTTTAAGAAGATCAAAATTCATTCGCTTTAAAAGTAAACATAATTCTGATCTACTTAAAAACAAATTGTCTCAGATTGAAGTGAGCGTTATAGTCAGTCGCCTAAACAAAAATATTGAGTTCTGCGTGGATTTTTAAAAATCATTGCAATTCGATTGATATATCTTCTTTAAAGTTTTTGCGGTATTGGGTGAACATCCTCAATCACATTTTTCAGCACACACGCACGCAAAAACCGACTAAAAATCTCCCCCCTCCACTGCCTTCTCCAGTTACAATTATCTAATTAGTCACGCTTAATTAGTGGTGTAATCCGAGTGTAAGACGCACGTAGGTAGAAGTGGTAATTCCACCCGTGTTTAATTTGACTTTTTATACCCAAGCTCTTCTGTCCCAGATACTTCACTGGGTCCAATTACTCTTGTCACGGTTAGTAGAACAGACGCGTCCTAGTAATCGATCAACATTGATGAATATCCTTGGATATGACCCTTGCCTTCACTGGTTCCCTCTAGCAGTGGCAAAAACCAGAGGAATTGAAATCTAAAATTCCAATTAGTCTGACTCCGGGAATTTTCACTTAAAGGCAGACCGCGACGAACGCTCCAAATTTTCATTCAATCAGGGCATTAATTAATTATTTACACTTGATTTATTACATCGACAAATTATGTGGCACAAATCAACATTAGAAGACAGTATTTTTTCAATTTTTATCTTTAAAATTCTGCGAGTGCCTCAACTTTCATTGAAATTATATTTTCGAGTTCTGATTTTTAAAATCATTGTCTAGATTCTAATTAATAAAACCAAGGTCATAGTTTTTATATCCTTATTTTTTAATAAAATTCTATAGAAATATGAAAATAATCCAACCGGTCAATAAAATTACCTGGCTTCATAATAAAAATTATCTAATTTATCGGAGATAATTCCCGAACGGCTGAGTAAAATTTGTTTAGCCCCCACTCAAAATAATTTAGACGTATAATTTTCCCTGAAGGCCAGTGAATATTACCTTAGCTCGGGTAATTATTCCCGAGTGTCAAAACTGCAACTGAATTACCAAAAGGAGCGGTAATTGTTGCTCAAAAAATTTCCCCCCCGTGTGTTAATGTCACTTGGAGCTCGAGGCCTCTTTAATTACGAAATCACTCGTGAATTTCACTCGCCATCCCCGAGCAATTAATTTTCAATCACCAATTAAATAATATTCATTGTCCCTGGCGAAATAATGTTCTCTCCCACGAAGGTTCACATTCCCAAAAGTCACTCACTCGTTTTCCAACTCAAATAAAGACCCAAATTTGAGGGGGGCTCTTAATGAGCCAGTCTCGGCAGTTGCCCCGAGCAAAATAAAATGCATAAATTACACGTGACATATCTGTTGAGTTCTTATTATCAATTTCCAAAGGGCGTGACCAACGCTGCCTGGTCGAAGCTGACATGCGCACTCAACAGATTTCTCTCAGTTGTCGTGGCAACTCACTCAGACTGAATCTTGCGTATACCCTCATTTCTGGAAACATCAAACTTACGTGGAAGTAGCAGTATTGGCCCTCAATATTCGCGGGGATGAGATGAAATGCCAGCGGAGATTCCCTTGTCATGTGAATTGTAGGGAACGATATGTGCAGACCCATGAGAGCCTCCGGGATAAATCCAATTGTCAACAGTTGGATTTATCTCCAATGCCCTCGTCCAACTAGTATTTCTTATTCCGTTCCATTCCTCATTCTCCTTGCCACTGTCGAAAGCTCGAGGGATCTGATGCTGATACATGTTCACATATGTTAACCGTAGAATATCATTAATCAAGGGAGTGTAACGATGCGACGATTCTCATGATAACAATGTTTGTGTTACAGGCCTCGTTCTACTCGACTGCACTGAAAACCCTGATATCTATGTCTACTGTGATACTGCTTGGCCTCATATTTGCTTACCATGCCTTAGAAGTACAGGTAATTACCACAGTTTAATGTAGTTGAGTGAATTGGTTGAGTATGGAGAACAATTCCCAGGTGGGAATAGTCCACCCTGGCGATGGGAACAAGGCTGGAACAAGATATGACATCAAGGCTGGAGAACCCAAACTTGAATCAAGCTTCCTTCCATTGTTGATTCGAGTATGGGTCGTCAAGTGTTGTTTTAAGGTTGGAATAGCATGACTGCTCAAGACTGGGATATCGAGGATGGCACCAGACTTAGTTCCATTGTCAAATCAATGACGGATTCAAATATGAGGAGGAATGTTCCATTGAGCTCGTTCTATCATGTTTCAAACTTGATTCATTGCCCGAGATGAAAGAGTATATTGTGCTACTTTACGCACGAAAACCGGTAACGAAAAGTGAACTTTTTGGGCAGGTATTGCAAAAAAAGATACTAATCAATTGTTTTCAAAAATTTCTCACACTGAGAGCAAAAATTTGCACTGCTGAAAAAATACATATTCAGCTGGAATAGTATATTGTGCAACTAGTGCGTAAAGTAGCACTTTTTTGCACGAGTGCTAGGCGATCACACGGGGCGAAGAAGGCGATACGCACGTGTTGCACACCTAATTTTTTGGAATACCTGCCCAAATTCGCTTTGAGGGGAGGTTTGAGAGCAAAGTGATTTTTTTGTGTGCGGAGTGCGGAAAATTTAAGATCGTGTGTAAAGTGAAATTCACGTGCGTAAAGCGAAGCGTTACGCACGAGTTTCACTTTACGCACGATTTCGAAATTTTACGCACACTGTGCGGAAAAGTACGACTTTACGCACGAAAACTAATACCGAAAAGTGAACTTTTTGGGCAGGTATTGCAAAAAAGATACTAATCAATTGTTTTCAAAAATTTCTCACACTCAGAGAAAAAATTTGCACTGCTGAAAAAATACATATTCAGCTGGAATAGTATATTGTGCAACCAGTGCGTAAAGTAGCACTTTTTCACGAGTGGTAGGCGATCACACGAGGCGAAACAGGAGATACGCACGTGTTGCACACCTAATTTTTTGCAATACCTGCCAAAATTCGCTTTGAGGGGAGCTTTGAGGGCAATGCGTGCGAAAAAATTGTTGCACGTTCGGATATTAGTAGACATTCGGATACTGGCGCCTCCACGGTAGATGTACGGAAACTTCCCCACTCCTTCCCTGAAGGTCTATAAATTTTTAAAATTTAAAAATGAAATAAATTCAATCCAGCGTGTGGAAAGGTATCACAAACCTCTTCAGCACTTAGTGTTACCCAGGATTCGCGACGGGGACGCGGCTGGAATGAACCCCAAAAAGTGCACCATGGTGCTCAAAGGTGTTCATTTCTCATACCCACCTAACTTTTCACCTAATTGAGTCCGCCTTGATTTTATTGGGGATTACCCTTACCCTTAGTTTAGGTACTAAGTGGTGAATCTATTCGGTTTTAAGTGAAAATTGGTAGGAGGCGTTATAAGTGCTAATTATAATTTACGCACGTCCTTACACGAAACTTGGATTATGAGCCTGTTCCAATCATGATACCCAAGGTTGGGTCAAGAGTCGATACTCGAGGTTGGACCAACGGCGGGATCTCCAGCCTTGGAAGCGTAGTTGGTTTTCAATGTTCATGCAAGCTTGATTCAATCTTGGATGTCGAGGCTCGACCAGTCTTAGTCAATTCTGAATCAAGCCTGATCCAACCTTGTTTTCATCGTTCATTCCTTCCTATTCAGATGACATTTTCACGCGTGGAAAAATATACGTCTTAAGGATTATACATATATTTTTTGTGTTCAGGCCCGGTTGTACCCGATAATTTTTTTTCCATCGAAACATTGTTACTAAATTGTTACCATTCATCAATCGAAAATATCTGATGTTATAAAACATCGGAAGGAAAACAAAATCACAAATCGTATACTCAAAAAAATCTATCCACGCTAACCAAATTTCTTCAAAATTCTACAAACTTCTCTAGATTTTATAAACTTTGGGGAAATTTTGGGACGTTGTAAAAAATTATAAAATAGTCTCAGCCATTTCAGAAAGTTATACAGAATAACTAAAAAATTAGAGAATCCAATGAATTCTAGAAAACTCATGAGTCTTCTATTAAACGAAATATTAAAAAAAAAGATTGACACTATTGCACCCGTATAATTCGCCCCAAAAACTTCTAAAAAATTCTTCAACTTTCTAAAGAACAGGAAAACATTCACAAGAATGCGTTTGTTCACCCAGCACTCCTGAAACAAAACAATCCCATTCTAAAAAAGGATTCCGCTTAAAATGGAAAACCCCTCAACCCTCGTAATATTCAAAATCCAAAATAAGACGGCGAAGTGCATGGGAAAAGAAATCTCCTTGTCCGCAGCTAAAAAAAAAGCAATTCCTAATTATCATTACTTCCCGCCAAAGTCAGCGTCGCTCTTCTAAAAATTCCTAGTCCACCAACACCTGTCCCCAAAATTTCTTACCCAACCCATTTGAATTCCTGTCAGTGCTCTCTTCTCTATTTTTCTCTCCGACGATATCAAATCAAGTAAAAAAAAAAAACTCAAATACAACCTTTCCACCTGATTAGCCCTACCTGATCTCTCTCTCTCTCTCTTCTCCTCCCGAATTCTCCTCTCCATTCCTTCGTAAAATACCGAGGATTATTCAACGTGAAATCAACGAGTGGTGCTTTGCCCCAACAGACTTTACCTCCTCCAACACATTCACCCATTCCCCCCAAAGTATCGAAGCAAGTTGGAATATCGAGCATCCAATGAATCATTCAAAGCAGCCTCAGTACAAACTGCACGTGCATCTCTGGAATACCCCCCCTCCTCTGGCGAGTCTTGTGACGCGCTCAGTCAAGTTAAGTACAGCATAAAAGCTCCCCTAAAAAGAGGGAATTGAAATTCTCAGTTGTTGTGAATTCTATTTTCCCCCATTTGCCTATCCCTAACTTCAACTGTTACTCAGACTATCAGGTTTCCCTCGTGGGGTTGAAAAAAAAAAGAAAGTCTGAGAAAAGCCACTCGGGAACATCCACTGCCTTTTTATCCTCCTGACTTTTTTACAACAGCCACTGGCAAGCACAGCCTCTGCCTCGAAAAGTCTCTCCTATCTCCTTCTACTTCTCTCCATTCGCTTCCCAGAGCTCCTCTCAAATTCCTCATTGTCCAGTTGATCGTTTAATCTCAACAGCCCAGCCCCACTACCAAAGCTTCCGAGTATGTTCACACTAGCACAACTACTGATCCTCTTGATACATATCCAATAATAATAATTCAAGTCCAGTATATTCCCATCGCAAACGAAACTCGTGGTAATTCCAATTCAGACAATATGGCATTTATAATTGTCGTTGAAATTGTTTTACAAGTAATTTGGAGTAATTCCAGAAGTTTGTAGTGGTAATAACGAGCCAACATAAACCAGTCGACATGTCTCGTGTTCAAGCTCCCTTTGTCTCCTGGAAAATCTAAACTTTAACAGTTAAATTGGAAATAACGGGATTTAGAATTGATGGAGCTACAAACTCAAATGCATTTTATAACCAGTATTCACTTGGAAGTTCGGTTACAACGACGGGACTGCCATCAGTCCGAGTTGGGAAAAATGTTGTGCTGGGACGGGGAGCATTTTGCTAGCACATAAATCCAGGCAGTCGTCGATGGGGTCACTGTGGACAGGAGAGTATGCAGGCAACGAGACAAACTGCTGTTGTCGGTTGTGTTCAGTGTCCCTGGACAA
>JAPYZM010003288.1:0-11578 GCA_030522845.1 Psyttalia concolor
CGAAGGTCGTCGATCGCTGGGTGTCCGCGTAGAGTTGTAGAGTAGGAAAAGGGGAGGAGGGGGGAAGGAATATTTACAATATAGAAAACCAACCGTGGCCATAATGATAAATTCTGAGGGTAATGAATAATCAATAATTTAAAACTAATAATAATTTTTAAAAAATGCCTCGTCACACTGTGTTGTAATGAAAGTCAATGTTTACAATTTTCTCTTCCTGCTGGAATCTTCATATCAGGCATAATCTTACGTGAGCCTTCGAGTACGACGACATGATGGACATCAATACATTCATTGCTAAATGGTGGAAACATTGTCATTATAGATACATTCACATAGGCAGACGAATTCGATTGAATTTGTAAAGTTTTGTATTCTCGAATACATTCAACTTTGAATATAGCCATATATTCACCGCGGGTGTATATGCCCTTCCGGCTTTGAGGATCGACATTGTGACTTTAATGGTACAGTTGTAAGCATAACTAAATCCACGTTAGCAAAGGCATTAATCACGTACATATTGAAAGGCAAACTCACATACTGTGTGAAAAGAAACATTGAACCTTGACTTTATGTCTACGGTTCGAAAGATCTTTTCTGAGATAAGCAATGAGATATTACTTAATATGTTTTGTTTAGCCGTTTATTGATGTGATATACGTCATCAAATCTATTTATCGGTGAACCGCCAAGCATCAATGCATCAAAGCATCAAGCATCAACCGACACCATCAAAAGCATCATTATCGGGAATTTTACTTCTCTGTGCTATGTAAGGTAGCCATCAACATTATAATTTTTAAAACTCATGTTTGATGACCATTCGTGGATTTGTAGATGATCCTCATGGTTAACTTTCAATTCTGTAATTTTCTGACCCGTAGGTGGGAAGTTATAGTGATCCCGTGAATCAAATATAGGTTTAATTTATATCTCCATAGCCAGGGTATGATACAGTATGATACATGCACGTAAGAATTGTACACATTGATAGACGTGCCCACATCGTATAATCGAAAAACACGTACACATTGCGTTTTTCAATCTAAACATTGAAATAGGTCGCCAAATATCATCATTTCAGTTGTACACAAGTTATTTTGTTGTGCACATAAGATAAAATGAGGAAAAGAAGTGTACACTTTCAAAAATCATGAATGGTTTGTGCGAATTTTGTTCACCATAATAAATTAAGAATGAAAAGTTGTACATAATTTTTTTACACATTATGAATGAAAATGTGTTGTGCGCGAATTGGGATGCTCAAAATATTGTGTGCATGATGTACAAACGACAGGGAATAGCACTTTGCGCGAAGGTGCCCTCTCATATTTTTCCAGATTGAAATATGCTAAATTATGATTTTTGAAACGTAGATTGCGATATTGCTTATGGAATTTACTTTTAAAAATCGTTAAATATGATGTATGTTGTCGTAAATTACAAAAATTTTAATATCTCCCTCTGGAGTAGTTAACGTGAAATAAAAAATATTTAATAAACTCTCAAATTATACATAAAATAAAAACAATAAAAACGAGGCATCGATATGTGCAAATTTCTAGGCGTACTCCGTAAATGCTCTGAGGGGTTTGCCTTTCAGCGTCAGCACCAGTTTTCTCCTCAACAATTACCTTCGTTCCTCCCCCTTTCACTCTCTCAAGGCCTTGAAATATGGCTCGTAGATGATGGCCATGCCTCTTCACACTCCCAGACGTGCAGTAAAGTTTCAGGCTCCCGCCTACAGAACCTGCAGGGAGTGTTGGTGAAACCTTTTCTTCCAGGTCTTCCCAAGTTACCACAGCGCAGATGACCCCATTGCTCCTACACCTTGCCCAGAATTTCGGTATCCTCCCAATGAAAATACCTGTATTCATCCTCTTGTCCCACGGACAAGTTAGAGTAGAGCCAGTTGAGGTACCCACAGCAGTAAGTCAACGTCTTCGCTTTGAATCTGCTCTCTCCATACCCAGGAGAACCTCTTCGATGTTTCGCAGCTTTTCGATGCTCTTTTCATTCTCCTGGTTACGCCACTTGGAAGGGCTACCATTACTCGCATTCCTGAACTCCTCCAACCGGTACATTCTGAACCATCTATCAGTCTCCATCCCCAGCACTTCCAGCATGTAACGGAAAGCCCTATTCACAACATTTATATGCAGACTCGCTCTCCTCGACTCCAGCCTTACAATGTCATTGAGAGTGGTACAGCTGATTCCCATGGTCATCTTGATTAGCTGTCTGTGGCAGATTCTTTCAGTTTTCATATAAGTCCAGAGTCGCAACTGCAGTAAACCAGTGCACAAACTTCTAGTGTCCAAAGCGATCCAAAACAAAAATCGACTGACGGGGTTCAAAAACTGAAGGTTATTGAACCAATTCTTCATCGAGAATATCATCAACGGGTTGAGAAATCTGCAGTTTCTGAACCTATCGGGGTCGCTGAAGATTTCGAGTAAGTTGACCGGTAACAGGGACAAAACTTTGAGCCGACTGAGATTATTCAGGCGCAACCCCAACGAGATGATCCTGCGATTCCTTACCCATCAAAAGTGCCGCAGGAGCTGCAAAACGAAGGTAGGAAGCAAAAGCTTCCACAGCGTTCCTGTAAAGATGAGTGATCTCATCATAACAAACTATGCATCGTAGGCTTCCCGGATAGATGCCGCGATCGCCTTCAGCATTGCATTACCGTTTTGCCAACATTATAGCTTGCATTTTTAAGGCTATGAGCTCCGATTAAGAGCTCCTAAGTGTTGAGCTAATTCTTATAAACCTTTGTCCTTGAGCATTGGAATAAGGGATCATCCAATCTATGTATTATTTTTCCCTGTCCTCACGTATACCCTCTCGGGTTTTTACGTATTTACCCTTCCCACCCCCCGACCCAGCTGTACCGCATTCGCCAAGGACCAAGGAAAAACCTCATCCTGAAGGGAAAACCTTGGCCAGGTACAGTCGTCCCTTTTTAGGAGACTCCCGCTGGGCAGTGCATCGTGAGATCAGTGTGCTACAATTTTTTACAAATTTTGACCGCCGGTGACGGGAAGCGAACCCGGATCATTGGCATACCAGTCTAGCACTCTAACCACACGGCCGTTGCCGTCGGTTCCAATATATGTATTATTATCATTTATCCTGCCATGGATAGCTTACTAGGCTTTTTACATATGCCCAAGACATTGATTAATTACAACTTTACTCCGTCCATCAATCGAGCTTTGTCATCGCAGGGGGGTCTTTTCCATGCCGCTTTTCGCCTTGGCGGTTCGTCCGTTTGGGGTTCGATCGACTGTCCATTGAGGTATTGAGTTGCTCAGTTTATCGATTAGCATTTGAGTGGATTTTGATTTGAATTTAATTCGATAGGGTCGGATATGAATCAACTACGTACGCAGTCGATTACAAGAGAATTTCGATTATGGAAGACCCCTTGCGACCAATTTATTTATCGTTTTAGAATAATAATTCTCAATATCTAGACTCTCGTCCCACAGTGTCTCAGTGTACACATATACACATCAAACAAAATTCAAATTGTGTATATACATTATCAAACGGAAAGGATTTAACAAGGAATCTTCAATCTAAAAGATTATGTTCTTCATGACAAGTGTATTTTTAAATGAGTTGGAGTTTCTGTACATTGTTGTAAGCCTGTTAAAAATGGCAAAGCTAATTAATATGAAATACAAAATCCCCTTACCGAGTATAAAGTAGGCAACGATCCCACAACTCAGGCTGGGGTAGAGATGGTCATCAAGGAGGGGACTGCAGAAAGAGCAGGGTTCAGACTGCAAAAACTCATTGAGTTTCGGCCGGAGGGTATTTTGTGGGCAGCACTAGCAAATATATATTTTGAAGGGTGGAGAGCTGAACTTCCACAGTGTCAGTAATCTTATTTTTCATCTACCACATATTTTTTACAGTTTACTGGCCGGTCTAACTGGGAACTTCAAAGTTTTTAATCCCAAGAATAGGCATCAGGTGGTGATCTTGTTACCCAGACTCTCAGTTCGATTTATAATTTTACTAAGATTAGATTAAATTAGACACTTTATGACACCTGATTCATCCTTCTAACGGTTTCCTTCATAATCAGCCTTACGCCAGATTTTGGCATCATGAGTTCAGCCATTATCTACGTAAATGGAAGTAACACGCATTTTGTAATCACAAGTAACTTAAATATCATAGAATAAGTCTGCTTATAATTTTTTAAATACCAAGGCTCCCTCAAAGGCGTTCGTATACTCACGTGAGTCCAGTTAATGCATCCCACTACCACTAAGACACCTTTTCAAAACTAAAAGAAGCGACGATTAGTATTCAATTTGTTTGCCTTCAATATGGAATAACTGGAATTCTCGATTCACTACAATGATGCAACATTTTCCCCTTGGGAAATTTCCTGAAATTCATTTTCCGTTCCTGGAAATTGGATATACTCATCATATAACGAGTCGGTTGCATCCGTGACATTCGGAATTATTCGGCTGATCGTATATTGCGCCAGATCAAACAATTACAGGTCCCCAATAGCCACCTGAGCGTCTCACAAAGCTAAAAACTTCAATGCTACCATGACCTGGAACAAAAGCTTGCATAAATAATTATTGAATAAATAATATTTGACTTTTATTCACCTGAATTCATTTCGGGACAGATGACCTACATCAGGGATTAGAAGAGAAATACGCTCGATTAGCCTTGTAGCTAAATTTGTTGTTAGTCTTAAAAAATCCTTCACTTCTCCAAGCCATCATGCGGTTATTCGGCGTTCAATATCAGCAAAAAAAATAATAACATACAATATATTATATATTCAGACATATTCAAACAGCATAGCATTGCATTCATAACATATTCAAATATCTGCTGTAATAAGCAATAACTTTTTTTTGACCATCTTGAATTTGAGAAAAAGTGGCACCAATGGTGTATTGAGAGGCATCCATATCAAGAACGAATTTATCATTCGGAGAAGGTGTATACAAAATTGAAGGAGAGGTCAAGAGCCTTTTCACTGTATTGAAACCTAGACGACAATCATCAGCCCAAATGAATGGAGTTTTAATATTTCCAATCTTGTGGAAAGGGTTTGCAACAGAAGAAAAACCCTTGAGACATTGTCGATAATAAGAGTACTCACCAAGAAAACTTCGTAGAGAAGTTTGATCAGAAGGAATGGGCCACTCAGTTATAGGTAACATTTTCTTTGGCGAACAATTAATTCCATTTTCAGATACTAAATCACCCAAGAAGAGAATTTCGTTCTGAAAGAAGAACATTTTCTATAATTCCCTTTGGGGTTGACAGAAGATAATCTATCAGCGACACTATAGATATTCTGAAGATGTTCTCTGAAAGATCTACCAAGGACAAGAATGTCATCGAAACTAAACAGATTTTCGAGCTGACAGCTTTCAGCATGAAATTCCTCATACATACAAAGATAGAGAGCGTATTACCTCTCCCAAAAGGTAGAATACCACAAACTGCCACAATTCATTGCCAATACAAAATGCAGCTTTTTCTTTATCTTCGGAGGGAATCGTGATTTTCCAATAACCGCTCTTTAGGTCAATTCTTGAAAACTAACAAGAGCCATTAGTTACATTGAGGAGTTCAGTTATTGACTAGATAAGCATAGAGTAATTTTTAGTGACTCTATTATGAAGACGATAGTCAACGAAAAATCGAGGGGTATTGTCGTTTTTTTTTACTAGGACGACGGGAGAAGACCAAGGACTAGTATTGGGCTCGATTATGTCATCATTTTTCATGACCTCAAGAAGGTCAAAAACAGTATAGGGATATTCCCTAAAAATGAAACGGAATCCTACGAGGGAGTTGGTTAATGAGAGGAGAATTGTCGACGATGTGGTGTCGTAAAGCGATATATTTCCCTAGATCGTTATTATTTTTAGCCAATCGCTCGCGGAATCGAAGTAGATTACAAATTGTTGCAAGAGTTCTTTTTCAAATTCATTCAAAAGGATGGAGGAAGAACGATACAATTGAGTTACGAAATCAGGAAGAGTTGTGAGAAAAACCAATTGTTCATCAATCGAAGTTTGAAAAATGGAAATGACTTTCACTGTAGAATTCTCATTGAATCCGCGATTAGTGGTAGTACGAAACTCCGATAATAATCCACTTTTGAAAATAAAATCTAATCCAAGAATGCAATCAATTTTAATATTGGTGAAACCCGCCTCAATGGCATCTAATTTCGAATCGCTGGTGATGGTAATCGAGGGATTTTTCTGAAGCGATTTCAAAGGATCTAAATTATTCGAGAAAAGTCGACGATTAGCACTGGTGATATGCAAAGCTGTATCTAGCAGCATCGAACAAAATCTATTATTGACTTTTCCATACAATACTAGATGTAAATGGTCTAAATAAATCGAGTACTAAATTAATTGAGTAGATCTATCAACGGAGTAGATATATCATCGTAATAGGGTTGCAGGAAGGCTTTTGGATAAATAAACGTTAATGAGGAAAAGCTGCTTGGTTGAACTGGTAAATGTAATACCTTTTGAGTTGATGAAAAACCCTGTATGTTAATACGAAAACTTATCCATTCGACGAAAGCTTCTATACTAGGAGCACCTATTCATTGAATCATAGCACTAGCCCTATTCTACGACCCCCCCCCCCCCTCCTCTTGCATTGAATGAATAATTTATGCGCTAGGCTAAAAGGAACTCGTGAAAATAATAACTTTCTAGAAGAGAGTTTCGTGTTTGACAATACAATTGCTCATCACCATTATGCTCAAAATATTGTTCAGAAAATACACGAAGAGGTAAAATACGCACAGTTTATATTACATCATATATGAGAACTAACCGGTGAAACACGGATATTCAACACTCGCGTGAAGTACATTGGACGTGAGCGCCTTGTTTTCGTGTACACCACGTCAGGTAATCAACAAAATAAAAAAAAACCGTTTAAGCGTATAAGGTGAGGACTTGTGCATTTCAGAGTTTTCGGAAAAGTTGGCCTTGCGATAAAACCGCTCGATGGCCAATGAAAGTAGTTTTTTACAATAACATTAAATGTAAAGACATTTTTTTAACAAAATCATCTTTTCTTGTTACAATTGCGTATACGCTTTTTCAAATCCTAAAAATAAATTCACTATTTTTAAATTGGTATTGAAAGTAAAGTTTTGTTCAAGACAGTGTTCAATTGTCATTTATTCCAATTCGAAAAGGATTGTCCTTGATTGCAAAGAATACAGGATAAGCCGAAAGCGAAGGTTGCAATCATATTCGTCAGAACAGTTTTTTTGGAGATATGACAAACAGTATTTTTTCATGACAGCCGTACGTCGAGATTTGAGGACGCCGCGCAGTTTACGGCCGCAATGACAAAAAATTGATTATAAACATTACCTAAAAAGTAATAAGTGAGCTATAGGGTAATGAGTTTCCGTAGAATTAATATTACGTCATTTAACTATAATTCTTGCATATTTTAACTATTCAGCGAATCAGACATGACAATTTGTTCTTCCAAATATTTCTACGTTTGCTGTTTTTGAACGAATTTGGATATATCCGTATCTAACCTGTTCATCTCTATATGTTATTGAAATGAACTCATATTAACTAGCCATCTGAATTAAGTGGTCAATTACATCCACCTAGTTTTGAAATTGACCCATGTATCTGAACCTCTATTTCCAATGTACTACGCGCAGCGACTGATGTTAAAATATTCAGTTTCATTCATCTTAACCTTCTACTTCTGAATACCGCCGTGCGGTGTTCATACCGTTCGACTCAGTCCAACTTATCGGAATGGAGTGAAATGGCTTGTTAACTAACCTTTATGAGCCTTGCCACCCTCGATTTCTAACTCAGATCTCATGTGATAGGTCTGACGCTGTTGAATTTAGCGTTAGTTGTTTATTGTGATGAACTTTTCTGAACTCCATAGAGTGCATGATAATGATGTCTAATAGTTGGGGATGGATATTCACTACTGATGACCTCCCATGACCTGCGAAATAATTGGAAGTAACGTGACGCACAGGAGGAGTTTATTATAGTAACACCCGTCTTAATTCTACGGTTTACGTTTTTAAGTTATAGAGAAGCTATTAGTGAGCAACAAATGATTGTGCTTCCATAAATTGAAATCTAATGATTTAAAACATTCCAGATGTCGCTAACAGATGATCACCTCATTCCCCCTTAGGCTCATTTCAGGTCTTTGTTCATGAATACTGGGGCCATTTTTCTTCTTCCTCTTCAGCAGGACGATGAAGTCTCGGTTGTTTGGATTAATAACATAACAATTTTTTGTATTAATACGGGCCATATACACAACGGAATTGGTTGATGTTCACATCGGTTCACCATCATCTTATATGATCGATCCCGTCGAACACTTCCCATCCTATTACTACGCCCGACTACAAAATTTGTAGGGCAGGCTTCATTTCACAACAGGGCCAGGTTGACATAAGTTCGGCGGTCTGACGTCCGATATGTTGAATCAAGTCCGGATAAGTCCGGCCACAAAACACCTGGAATAGTATATTACGTTGCAAGGGCGGGAACTCAGCGATTACACTCGAGAGAATACGCGCTTATTGGATATTAGAACTCTTGCTACGCACGCGAGAGTGTGTCGCTGAGTTACCGACCGAGCGACGTATGGTGTTTTTCTTTGTTAGTGTGTGTAATCCAGCGTTAGTGTTTTACCGGATGAAGTGTAATCGGAGGGCGCCGCAAGGAATCGCTGCGATTACACTTCAGTCGGTAAAGCGCTAACGCTGTGATTACACGCACATGCAATGAAAATACTTACTATTATCATTATTGTAGGCAGTGCATTATTGAGCTGAAAGGAAAAAGTTTTCACGATATCATAAAACGACATAAACACACTTACCTTTGTCGTGAGGTAAGAATGCGCGGTCAACACTAAATAGTGAAAATAAACACTGAACAGACCAATACACATCGTGAGAACTTTTTCTTTTCAGCTTCATAATAAAGGAAAATTTCGAAATTAAACTGCCTACAATAATGATAATAATAAGTATTTCCAGGTGTTATCATTTAGAATGTACATGGAAGTGTTCGTAGTCTCGAATTTTGAATATTTTAATTAAAACACGCGCAACCAGCACCACACAGAGAAAAACCAGTATAATTCTAACACAGCTTAAAACGCAATTTTCTTTCAAATTTCGAGTTTTATTCACTGGGGGAGAAGTTACTTTTATGAAAGGGAGTTTTAAATCGAGAGAGAGGATAATAAAGGAAGTAGTTGTCTCTGATTGACGGCTTTCTTATTAAGGATTTTTCTGGTACCGAGGCCATTTATTCGTGTGATGGGGGTCCAAACATTGGAATATGAAATTTGTCATTACACATTTTCAAATTCAAATTTGGAATTCCATAACTTGAGTTTCAAATTTTTTAGTCCAAATTGTGAATGTCAAACTTTCGGATCCGCACTTTGAATTTGGAATTCTGAACCAAAATTATTTACGTTGAATTGTTGACTAAAAATTTTGAATTATAACTTTTTGGATTTCAAAGTTTTTAGTCCCAGTTTTTAAGTCAAAATTTTTGAAATTCCTCCTTTTCCGTAGGGGAAGCGCTTTTCTACAAAATCTGTCCCTATAAGAGAATCTCAATAATAAAATTCAATACTTGGAGAATAGTATGTTTCTCCCCTAGGGTGAAAACAAATTACGACACGAGCCGAAGGCGAGGTTTTAAGCACGTGGGGAATGCTTGTCTGATTCCCCACGCGAAAGTTGGATATGATTTTTCTGTCAAAATGGGCGAAATTGGACGATTCTAACCCAGCGAAGTGGGGATAGAAACGCTCCCTTTCGGTCCATGCAGGGAGAAAAATAATTTTGGCACTTGTAAAAAGTAGTCATGTCACGTACGGAAAGTAACCACGGTCTTTGTGTAAACCAAGTACGGTACTTGTGGAAAGTAATTTAGTACTTCTTGCAAGGCCCTAAAATTACTTGTAAGGGGTATTTTTTGGATTTTTCACAAGTAATTTACCTCAAGTAATATTAAGTACTAGCCGCTAGGACATTTGATTTATTGTAAATGTTATGTAAATCATTAACACTTCAACTGAACTATCCTCACTCAACACGTGATTCCAGATTCCCTCACGACAAATAATTGTTTATATAATTTTTAGTTCATCTGACGTTTCAACAAACGTTGTCAGAATACATAATACACATGAATTAATGATATTTGGAGTCACCATTGTGTCTTTAAATAATAATCGATATCCATCATGAATAACCAGTCTTTACACTTTCTCTTCGTGAAGTAAAAATTAAATAACTTGCAATACATGATTCAATGCGTTTTAATGTAATTCCTTTAAAGTGAAGGATAAGGTAAGTTGCTCCGTTCGATTTAAAATAAATATTATGGCAGTTTGTGAAATTGAAATTCAGTTTTCACTGACGGCATGTTCTACAATAACTTTGGAATATTCAAATTTTTGTCGTTTTCGAAATTAATGTTGTAAGAGACTGGTTCTGGTGATTCTCTCTTGGGATTGTCCTGGCATTCAACATTGATATGAGGCGATGATGATGATTTTTCAATGGAGTTTTCGATGTTCTCAATGTGAGTTGGTGAAGATTTCGTATTTGAAGACGTAGATGATCCACCATTGGCTGCTTCAATTAATTTAGTTGCCCATGTGAACTGTTTGGGCATTTTAGTGGTATTAGAGGGCTCTCGTAGCTTTGAAGTTTTCCCCCACCAGATCTATCAAATGATTGTAAAATTTTTCCGCCACGTTGATTCTTATTCACATCCGAATCTACGGCATAATCTTTGGCTGAATTGAAGGAATCCCATCCACCAAACTCCATAATTTCCGTCACGCTGGCATAATCAGAATGCTTGTATTACTTGTTTTATAACAGGTACCTTCATCTGTTTTACAATCGTCAATTTAGCAATAGTTTTTTTTAATAATAATAAAATCTGAACATATCAGGTGTTTAACAATAAAATAGTATAAGTTCGTATTATTTACTTTGAATCGTTTCCCGTGAATTATTTTTTTGTTTTCTTATCCTCATCATAAGTATTCGCCGAATAAAATTTATTAATAATATTGCCATTAAATACACACTTATCATATATCACAGTTGGACTTTTGTGTGTAGCTGAATTAGTAATTAGTCTCCACTCGTAGATGGCTGGGGATGTGACTGAGCATTGGATATAGCCGCATGAGTTATATTATGTCAAACATTTGCGGCCTGTTCTTCAATGAATTTTCAACAGACCCTCTAAAACGATATATTATTAGAATCATACATAAAAAAAAGTAATATTCAAGTATAAGCGTATTTATAGAGAGTCAACGTCGAATATATTTCAAGTTTGAAAATTACAGGAAATATGGATTATTTTATGCAGACAAATTAAAGAATTACCTTCTGCTAACCGACGTCGGTGGCTCATGCGGCTAGGCGCGAGCCTAGTGTGCGAAAGGTTGTGAGTTCGAATCCCAGTGGGTGCGAATTTTTCAACTGGCCCCG
>JAPYZM010003289.1:0-30316 GCA_030522845.1 Psyttalia concolor
GAGAGAGAGAGAGAGAGAGAGAGAGAGAGAGAGAGATGTAGAATAATAAAGTGGACAGGTACAAACTAGGGGAAGAAAAGGCCCAATGAGGTTTCTAGTGGGGGAGTTGAAGAAACCGACGGTAGAGCCGAAGGCCCTCGTTCCCACGATCTCATGAATGAACTCGCGTGGCCGAAGTTGATAGAGGGAGTTAGCCACCTGAAGGAGAAGTGAGAGAGCTCGAGAAGCGAGAGGGAGATAGCGAGATCCAAGTACAAACGGGACATGAAATTGTAAGAGAGGAAGCGAGGATTCAAGTTAAAATGAACGAAATAGCCGATAGGTAGGTAGGTAGGTAGGTAGATAGGTGATATATTTTACGATCCTGGTAGCGAATGGTAGAAACAATTCTACAGGTCACTATTGAGCCTCCGGCAGTTCCTCAATTGACCGTGCCTCAGAAAAAGAAAAACTTATTTCGCCATATATCATCAATCGCGCTCCGCTCTTTTGCCAAAATTAAAATGAAGAAAAGATGAAAAACAATAAAGATCTTGTCTTCAACTTTTGCAATTGCCCGTTTATTGCTACACTTTTATCGTGGAGTAAAGTGAAAATGTGTTTTTAATGGTGAATGAGTTATCTCATCCCCCCGCCCGAAAGTATTGCCAGTAAAATTTCAAAAGAGAACAGAAGTAAAAAAAAAATTGATAAACGGTTCGTTCATATTTTCGGCTCTCCAACCGGTTTATTTTATTTCTACTTTGTTTTTTCATTTCATCGAAGCGTGAGAAGCACTGGAATTTTTATTTCGGGAGGCACAAAATTGTTGTACCCCTGGACCGCTAAGGTAAATGAGAGAACAGTGGTTTGGGTTAATATGGCCTCGGCAGGCTGTAAATTCATGAATGAAATCCAACCAAGAGTCGCGTGGCGCCTCTGGTGACGTCACCACAACCTGTTGCTACCTGTTCTGTGGTAGCCCAACGGGTGGCCTCCCCCCACCCACGGCAATTCTTTACTGACAGTCGGCGTATTAACATACTTACTGCAGAAAGAGAACCGAAGTGATAGCAAATTTTTTTTTTTAATTTTCATTTCCTCTTTCTCCATTATTAAAATATGATATTTATCAAATCTAGTCAATTAAATCGATAACAACTATTAGTGTTATTTATTGATAAAGCTGTCCGATCATAATGCCAAACTAGTTCTCGTCGGTCGGTGAAAAAAATTAAACTAAAAATTATTGTAATTTTGTTCCCAGTCGTGAGATCACCGTTTACGCTGGTAATGTAGAAATCCCGGCATCAGACGGATTTTTCATGACAATTACCGTAATTGTTATTATATATGTTATTAGCAATTAATTTTGATTAAGTAGAAATGCGTAAGTATTTTCATTGCATTTTGAATATTGTGCTATTGAATATTGAAGGTATTTTCTTCATTGAATTTTCAGCTAGTTATAAAGTTGGTGAATTCTGTTTTATCGACAATTGGTAAATAAATGGTTGAGGACATGGTGGCGACACCGTACAGCGGGAGACTGAAACATCTGGCGGATTATCGTGGAAAGGGCCCGATAGATGGTGAGATATATGACTCAATTTCTGCACATCCGAGGGAGGCAAGAGGCACACTGAGACACTCGTTATGAATGATTCAGAAATTAATCTCGCATAAAGGGATTGAATGACGCCACTTTAAATTCACTATTATATATTCACATTCAACGTGAGGGGTTTTATCATGTCTACAAGAATTTCACAACGTCTTGTCGTCCAGTGATCATTGAGGTTGTAATTTATAATTTATATAAAAACTACTTTATTTCTTCGTCGGAAAAATTATAATTTTCTAGACGAATCAGTCATTGGACTTATACTGAGACTCAATGATTTTAGATGAGAATTAAATGAGGACAATTCAATCCTTTAGACAGAAATAAAACTGAAAGGCTAGATTTGTTTGTTGTTCGTTTTAGCAAAATTCGTGACAATTAACTTGACGAAATTAGCTTGACGTCTATGACGGTTACATTGCATCTAAGTAGTGGCGCGGCTACACATATCCAAATAAAGAAAATTCATTCATAACAAAATGTTATGAAAATATGAGTGGTTCTATTGAATCAATCTCTCGATGACAATATCAATTGATGGCCAATTATATGACAAAACTCAACAAAACATGACAAAATTTTGTGCCAGAAAAAAATAATCGTCACGTGACATCTCTACAAACATGTTGTTGACAAGAGACAGAATGACAACCTGCCAGTGACCTGGCATCGCGAGCGATCAGCCAACACTAATCTAATGACAAAATAAACCATTCAATTGATTCGACTACTTCGTTGTCCATTCAGCCAAGTTATCGTTGTTCTAAAGAGGTGCCTGGAGATTAGATTATCTTGATTTTTTTTTTTTTAAACCACTACTGAGCATTAATTCAGTGTCAACCGCTTCACGATAAAGACTGGATCGTTAACATCGATAGCTATAATTGTCTCCAAGTATTCACGCCCTTGGACCTTCATCCCTTGGATATTTTTAAACTTCATTCTTAACTTGGAAACCATGATCAGAGGTTTATATCTCAGTGTGTTGAGTCTCCAATGAATCTGGAGGAGCAAAATAATAAAGATTGTTTTCTTCAAAAAGTTAAAAAAAAAATGGAAAACAACCGTCAAAGATTCACTATAATACTAAGAATACTAGTATTAGCGAGTCTACCTGAGTAACTTCAGTGAACTTCAATCAGCCCGACATGTCTAAAAATACCGGAGAAATAAACACTAAACGAGGAGAAAAAAATGGAAAAAAAGTCGACAACTTGTATTTGCGATTGTAAAATCTGTTGACCCAGGGCCTGAATAAACTTAACATCTGAAAACTCGAGAGCCGATCGTTGAATTTTTGGAAAATAACGTGAGAATTTCATCCCCCGAGTGGCCGATGTCTGAGTATTGGGAGGTAAGAGTGGCGTCTGAGGATGGTTAATGGGACTTTGGTGGGCTCAACCGCACCACGCACAGCTGCGGTTATAAGTTTCACGCAATGTGTCAGCCACCTTGTGAATATTCTCAATAATTTTTTTTTCTGACCGCCTCCATCGGCTTCACACACTCACGGGGCTTCAAATCCCTCGAAAATCGGCATTTTCACACGATCGAGATAATTCAATGAAAGACTCTCGGCCAAGTTTTTATTTATTGAGTGAGTGATTTCTGGGGGAAATGTTTTTTTCGGGGACTAAATTGCCACGCAATAGCAACCCTGAACACTTAATTGAGGATCCGGAGGACTCGGAGGGGGGGGGGGGGGGGGGGGGGGAGCGAATTACTAACATAATTTTCGCTCATAAAAAGTTTATTTGTTAAATCCAGACCAGGAGGGGCGGAATAGGAGAATCGCTGCAATACGATCTGAAGAACGGGAATGAGATGACTTCAGAGAATCAATGATTCGGAGTAATCTGGTGAGTGATATTAATTACGAGGAATTCAATGTTTTCAAGACAAATATTTTTTTATTTGGGTGGCTGAATGGGTTGCAGGAGGATAACAGCAGTGAAATCAACCTCATTCATGAGAGGAGATCCGAGGTGACGTACTCAGGAAGGAAAAGCTATCAGATTACAGAGAATTTGACCGTCATGCTGTCGCTTGTTAATCAATCGAGTGGATACATTTGATCACTGACAATTTCTCTGTACAAATGCGGCGTGACACTTGAAGTTGATTCAATAGTCCACAATTTCCAAAATAATACAAAAACAAAAAACAGGGGATTAACATCCCGAAAAACTGTAAATTCTTTTCTCCTAAAATTTTATGACGAAAATAATTCAGTGAAAGATAAAAAACAATCACATCAACATTGAATTTTCAAGGTTCAGCTGCGCCTGAATAATTGAGAATTCCTTTTTATTCCCGATGTATATCGTGTATTCAAGTATGAGAATTTTTCCACCTCGAAATCAGGTCAAATATTGAAATGATAGAATAACTGAATTTTGGAATGAAACAATGCTATTTCCAGTTTGAAATCAGTGAAACAGTGAATCTCGGTATTACCAGTTCAATAAAAATGGAAATAATCAGCGAAACCATAAATTAAACATACAAGTCGCCAACTGGCTTCTGATTGAATAAAAATAAAAAACAAACAAGACGAAAAAAAAATGATTGTGATGAAAATTCTTCGTAACTCTGGGCACGTAAGTGTTTCTTTCTGCCTCCCTTGCTCGCTCACCTCCCTCTCCCCGATCCCCCCCCTCCCCCCCCCCCTATGTACCCGTCACTCCATCCGGTATACCCGTTTGTCTTGAATAAATCGGTAAGTTATATACGTCTCCTTTTGCCCTTCCAACCAAGTCAAAGTGAATCGCTTCTTGGAATGACAAAACACCTCGCTCGTATCTCTCCTACCTAGCGCAATCTCGATACTTTCTTTGTCGATCTGTCTGTGTTGGTTTAACGGCAAGGGCGTGACCTGAGATCGAAGAAGACACGCTATCGAATGATGAATTTCGATTTGTCGAGTTTGACAACCGAAAAAAAAAAAACAGAATTCGCTAATGTTTTTTCTTTTGATTTTGATTGAGGAATAGAATTTATGAGTTACTTCCTTCCCAGATGACACAATTGAAATTAATTTTGTTTTGTATTTGTTTTTTACACGTCAATAACTCGGGATTGGCCGATCGAAATTGCATGATTTTGTTTTTATATTGAAGCTGAAAACCGGACCCGTGTTTGATGCAACATCATGCTAAGCGCAATTCCATCACACAATGGTTATAAACATTCTTCCCCCCTGGCTGCCCCCTGAATTGATCACTCCCCCTGTATCGATTTTCAGGATCGTGTAACAATGACAACCGATTCATCATAGATACACAAAACAGATACTTGGCAAAAGATTTGTTTCTAATGCGGAAAAGCAAGAGTGTTGAATTATTCAGGCGCACGGTGCGTCCAATGAGAAAATTTAAACGCCACATTTCACGTGAGACATGCGAGCAGAAGCGTTAAAAATAAAATTTTCACGCTATTCTCTCGTGCTTTATACCCATCGTACGTTCAACCCTTTCCGCCCGAATTTATGCTGTTTATAATAATGAATAAATAGTATGTTACAAATTAAGCCAAAGAATTTCAAGTATCATTCAATGGCCTGAGGAAATGAAATTTCAATATTTTTTTTGGTCCAATAAAATTGGAAAAAGTCGTATTATGTGAAAAAAGTTATTTCTTTATCTCGCTCATGATCCCTAAATTCGCCGGACCTCAGGCATTTATTTCTAAATTTCAAAACTACATCATGAAACTTTAATTATACGGATCATGTAAAAATTGAAAACTCTTCTTCTCCATTTGCAAATAAACGAAAAAAAAAAAAAAACTCTTTCTGCTGTCAATTAATTAACCTTTAATTGGCAACTGCAATCGTAATAGACAAACTGGGAGATAAAATGGAGTATCATAAAAAACGTAAAGAAGCAAGAATGGAGGAGAGTCTTTATTAATGAAATTCTGATGAATCTAAACTGAAATAAAAGATCGTGATTGATTCCTTCCGGTGGATTGTTATTTATTTTTATGTTCCCCTGAGGACCATTGAAAATCCACGATCGATGCATAAATAAAAGCACTGAATTAGGTTGAAATGATTTTACACCGACGTATTTTCCTTTCCATTCTTGATTCGCCAGACACTAAGGGGGAGGATCGATTTCGTCACATTATATCGCTGGGAAAAAAATAGCCCAACGGATGTAGTCGTCCTCCTCCTGTCCATAACGAACGAAGAAACTGATAATAGATAATGGCCCAAAATATTAATAATAATAATAATAATAATAATAATAATAATAAATCCTCGCTGGCTGATCTTCAAGGAAACTGACCAGTCGACGAGATTGAATAAAGAGGTTAATAGCACGTGATTTTAAGGAGCTTTCGAGGCCCAAACATTGGAAACATTGACACTGACAGTGCATGGAGGATAGACGCCAGAACACAAACCATACACAACCGGATGCAACTCTCGACTCCTGGTCATGCTTGCACGCACAGCCTGGCCGATTGAATATAAGCGACAATTTGTCATCTTTGGACATTAAAAAAATGGAATCTGTCCCCAACTTGAGTAGCGATGGAAATTCCGCGAATTATTTTTCCGCAGAAACCAAATTTCCCCAAAGTAAAGAATAAGAATTTCACTCACCAATTTAACTAGTGATGCGAAAAAAATTCATGACACTTGGTGAATAGTGTGAATAGCACCACTATATAAAGATTCCCAAATTAAATAGAAGAAAAAAATGGTTATTCATAATAAAATTTTATGAAAAAATTAGAGGTTCTGTGTTTGAACCAACTTCTCACTGATAAAATCAACTGATGGGAAATTTCATTCCATGAGAAGACTCAACAAAATGTCGACACGAAAAGTTTGTCACACAGAAGAAAATGGGCGTCTCATGTCCTCGATATAAACAATTTGTCAGTGAAGATATCTTATCTGACCGGTTTATTGAAAAAAAGCATGGTGACCGTCAGTGACGGTGTCATGACGGTGATACAGCTGTGACACGTCACGTCAACCATCTAAAACTGCGTATATTACCAATTATTTTCAATTTTTTAATCAACTCCACGTTATCGCGAGGTGACAACAATAGAGTTCAGGGACAGACTTGAAGATTGCTCGGATAACTTGAAGAATAACGCCACCGATGATAAATTACGTATATTATTTATAAATCAATCGAGAAATTGGTGAGGGGATTGGGTCCTCGGGACGAAAAAATTCCTCCCCCCACTAATAATTATTACCGAAGAGAAAGAAAAGAAAATCATCAATTCCGAGTAATGTTAAAAAACATTCCGGTACAAATATTATTTTGTTTTCGATAAAATTGTATATAACAACGAAGCGGAAAATCTTTAGTTGAGTAGTTGCATGCTGAAGGCATTAAAGTCGTTAGAGTGCCTTGATAATGTTCATAGATGATGTGTCGAGAGAAAGAGAGAGACAGATTGGGAAGAGAGAATAGGAAGGGAAGCACGGGGGCGTCCATGTAACAGTGGGGGGATAGTTAATGAGGATGCTGCTGATTATCCAATTCGTAAATTCTCGCTATATTTTGATCGCTCAATGCACACCAAGTGTAGAACGCCGGGACGTACTGTCAAATACGTTTTTGTTTCATCTTTACTGTAATCTAGGAACGAGGACGTATTACAGCAGTGAACCAAGCTCTCAACGATAGTTGGAGGAGATTGAAGAAATTTTTCAAAATCCCGTCAATTGTGCTTTTTAATTTATTGATTTTAATGAGCTCTGATTTTTTTAACGATTCCCGCATGAAAATGAAAATTTCAATATTTCTTTACGATCGAGCAATGATACAAGCAATGATGATGAGTAATGTGCACTCATCTCGAATTATTTTTACTTCAAATTTTGAACAATTTCTTTTTTCACTTTGCTTCCCCTCATTGAATTATGCATATTCGTGGATTAAAATTCATAATTAAATCGTTGCATTCTCTTTAATGAGTTATCATTGAATTATCTCGAAGAAATTTCATGGATTAATCATAATTGACGAGGATAATAATTCTGAAGAGAAGCAGCGAGGAAAAAAGTTTGGAATTTCCATTATTGAGAGGAATAACTTGACGGAATTCAGGGTTTTCGACGGTATTAATCCGTAAATGAAAGCAATTTTTTAAACTCCTCCGCGCCCTTTATCGGATGACAGTAAAAAAAATTCTATCAGATGATCGAGATGCCTTCTTCAATAATACTAATAATAATAATAATAATAATAATAATAATAATAAGCCGACGAGTTAATATCGTTAGATTATCAACTGAAAAGACTAAAGTTCTACTCGTTCTCTCCCATTAGCTCACAAAATTCGTATAAACGCTTACTTAGCGAGTGCTCGTATTATGCCTGACGTTTTTGTGGAGACAAGAGAAGAGAACTCGTATTTCGAGTGCACAAAATATATCCAGACTAGCGATGCGTGCAAAATTTATGACATGTCAAATGACGGTCATATGACCGTCAGTTTTTCATTACTGACATCACCTGGCATCTAGTTGAAACAAGAGGTTCAATAAGAGAGGACAAATGATTATATGAATACCGTAGTGCCATACACACATATTGAGAGACTCACCTAGGGAGCTGTCTGGGTCAGAGAGGTCCGAGAGAGATGGAACTTTTCTCATCGACGTAAATCTACCGGGAAGAGTGGGCACAAGGCCCTCCTCCTCCGCGTCGGAGGTCAACTCCTGCTTCATGTATTTTGCCATCATCATCATTACTCCACCACCACCAAGACTTCCACATCCCAATATGCCACTTGATCCACGTGCATCTCGCTGAAAGAAATCCAAAAGGTAAGACAATTATCAAATTGTGAAAACGAGATGTTGTTCATTCTGTGCTCCTCATTCAATCAGGAGCTCATTGACCTGATTCATCTGAGGGCGAATCAATTTCCCAGTTATTGAACATTTTCTATTGTACCCTGTACTCAATTGTTTCTCAAAAGCACTCTTTCAAAATACTTCTAATTTTTTCCCAATATATAGTTATAATTCTTGGGAATCTATTTGCAAAACAAAAACAATCTCGATAACGTCCGGCACGGGGTGCCCCCGGACCCTGGGTAAAATATTAAAATATTAAATGAAATTTATACTCTTGTTTTCCCGGAGAACTACAATTTCCTCAATTATTATTCCCACAGCCCTCACTTGGCTCCAATGATACGACCACAACAATTGTTTAAACCTACCCAGTTGTCTGTCGTTGTCTTTTTTTTTGTATTTTACGCACACTAAATAGTTTTCAAAAAATCAGCTTTTGGGGCAGATATCACCAAAGAAAAATACTTTTCATGGTCTTTACCTCTAGGTAGCCCCATTTATTTTCCTAGCCCCCCCCACCCCCCGTTATTTCCAAATTGAAGCCCCCGATAGACAGTCAATACTTGAACCAAATTTTCGGTTTTATCCAGACCATTTTTATTTGAAACAAAAAAAAAAAAAAAAATGAACACGTGATCTGTAATAAGGAGTGGACGTTGGGCATGAATGAACCGTGAACTCTGCCATAAAAAGAGGGGATTCGAGTCGTTGGCGAGACAGTGGGATGTGTTGGAGAAGGGGCAACTGGTTCCCAATAGCTAAGAGGAAGGGTAACTGTCCAACGCATACAACAAAGACGTTTGAAAAAAGCAATCAAGACAAACTGGTGAGGACTTTCGTAGAAGATGAACAGAGAGAAAGAGAAAGAGAGAGAGAGAGCGAGAGAGAGAGAGAGAGAGAGAGAGAGAGAGAGAGAGAGAGAGAGAGAGAGAGAGAGAGATATGAGTAACGACTAAAAAGTGTAAACGAGGACAGTGGAACTAGGGATGGAGATTGAAATAAAAAAATAAAAATAAATAAAAAAAGGAGAGGGAGAGGAGTGACACTCGTCGAGTGTATCCAACATCGTGGCTCGACCGCTTGACCTTCATGAAGCGAAACAAACTGAATGAAAACACTGACGAGCCACACGTACATATGTTGGAAGGTTTGTTGGCGTGACGCAACGATTGGTTGAGCAAACTAATCGGTGGATGCCTGCTAGAGTATACTACTTTATTCGTCCCTACAACGGGTGCCCGCCGATCTCGGGTTTCATTCTCTTTTTGGTAATTTGACAATTGAAAGTAAAATCTCGAATTGTTAAAATAAAAATATAACAATTATACTGACGAGTCTTCAGAAGTTGTCAGGACTTTTTCAATTAGAATTTGATATAAATTGAAAACTTACTCATGACGAAAAACACAATCATTTCGTTAGATACATTGTTTATTCAATTTTATTTAATCAACTGATAACTCGAAATCAGTAGTCAATGTTATGAGGAGAATACGGTATGAACATACTCCATTTATTCATTTAGTTTTTCAGTAAATTCCAAATCATTGCTTCCAATCAAAGGAAATAGATTGATCCGATTTTTCATAGGCATCGAGCACCTGAATAAATTGAATTTTATCGATAGAGCAACGTGTATGAGAGGGCTCACGCGTTCTCTCTCGTTATTTTTTTTCTGCCTTTAGTTCTCATGGCTCTCCAACTCGATTGTTATAAATCAATTTTAAAACTAACGCAATAATTATCATTATTAATGATTTATATAATTTTATTTATTAGTACTCTTGAAAAATCGATCCCCCAGGTAAAAATAAATTGATTCAGTGTAAAACTTGATTAAATCCTAACTGATCAAGTGAAAATAAACTACTGAACTTCTAAAGAAGGTCGATGATCTTCTCTGACTGCGAGTCGAGGGTGTGAAATGTAAAAAAAAAAAAAAAAAAAAAAAAAACCAGTAATTGATGATTACTCAAGATATAAAAACTCATTAACTGGCCTTTCCTCGAACAACGACTCACTGTATCGACCAAGTGCAGGCCTCGAGTGTCCAAATGATACCGATAACAGCAAATCATTCCACGAGTTATTGTATCACTCCTGACCTTATTCCCAGAATTATTCACGAAATGGTGAATGAAATCTATTGATTTCGCGTAATGGAGGAAATTACGATGGGATATAAATTTTCAATATTACGGAAATAGATGAGATGAGAGGCGATGAGATGGATATCAAAGCCGCGAGGACTAATCCATGTAATTCTATCAATATTTATTTCCAAATGATCTAATGGAGGGGAGTTATGAAAGGGGAGTTCCAGAGGCTCTAGAAAGTTGCAAAATTGCAGCCGCTGTACAGGCACAACTAACGAGACTAAAAAGTTCTATTTATAAAGAAACTATTAATAACTAACGTTTATATACCAGCCAGTGCTGGTCCGAATACGACTGCTGCGGGAGTTGCATTATTGAATAAAAACTGACATATGCCAGTTGAGATTAAGGAAACCGAGTTTGTTATTTGTTTGTAGTATTGATGAAAAATTGAAAGCGAGAAAAAAAAATTTACTCAAATGCAGGACTTGTTGGCTTTCTCCTTCAAATTATCTCAGCAATTTATGCACTTTGCCAATTGACGTGAATCACTTTTCATTTTCTGACATGTGTTAAATTGAGAAAAAAAATTTCTTCAGCCAAGTCAATTTACCTGCCACAAGAAAATGTATACACTTCAAATACAACTAGTTATACACATTTACTTGTGGCAGGTAAATTTATTTGTTTACAACAGTAGGGAGAAGCTGATTTTTCTTTTACTCAAATGTAGGAATTGTAGAAAAATACTGGCCCTCTCATTCCCCACCATTGTCCGAGAAAATTGTCTCACACATTCAAAAAGAAAACGAAAATTCATAAAGACAAATTAAAAACGTCAAATTGGCAGGAGAAAATTTGCTCGCAATCCTAGCTACTAGACCGGATTAGTTAACTAAATTCCTATTCCTATTTGTTAGCAAAATCAAGGAGAAATTCATTTTTTTTACAGTCTACAAATGTAGGAATTATCGGGCCCTCTCACCCTCCACCACTTCCCAACAGAATTGTCTCACTAATTTCTGTACTTTGCCAATTGGCGTGAATCACTTTCTCGTTTTCACAGATCGCCCTTGAGTGCTTGCGTGCACAGCACCCGTCTAAATCACTGAACCCACGCACCTCAATTTTTTCCCCGTAAAAAAAAGAGGTTTCTACTTCGACAGGAAGTGAATTGTCTATAAGGGTGGATAAAAATTTTTCACAAGAACGGAAGTTGAACGTTTCGTTGAGTAAACAGGGGCTGAAAAAGTGTTGACGATATATCCGTATATGATTATCGTTTGTCCAAGGGAAGTCATGGTGTCGTAACTAAAGTCATTATGTCAAAGACGACGAAATAAATATTGCAATAATAATGACATCAGATATAAAATACAATTGAGCTCAAACTTCATCGTAATAATCGATAACTCGTATTATTTTATTCAATGGTTAATTAATTGTAATACTGAATTAATGATAAATTGCATTATTTAATTTTCCCCCCTTATTCATTAAATTATCCTTTAATTAAAGCCAATTCGTTATATTTAACTTATATTTTTTAAAAGAGTATGAAAAATATAATATTTCCCACGAAATAATCTTCCAGCATAATTTCGCTTTAAATTCTTATCGAAAGAATATTTTATGGGAAAAATTGGATTTGGGGGGGGGGGAGAATGAAATAAATAAATAACTTTCTATGGGGAAGTTGAAAATAAAAACTCTTGAATTTTCCCCCTTCTCTTTGCCTCTTGTCCTCCACAACAGAACAGAATCAAAAGGATGTTTACCCCCGACTGCTCGACCATAACTGCATGTTTTCCCCATAATCCCCACTAATGTTCCTGGCTCGAAAGAAAAAAAAATTGTATATATATATATATCGAGTTAAATAAATTGCTGGGAAGAGGAACACTCGCCTCTGTCAAAAGAAAATAGGTAGAATATGTGACAGATCGTCCTACGACAGGCGGGTACAATCGTTAATCGCAATCGCAATTGCCAACTGCATATCCCAACCATTTACGGGATACTTTGGTTCGTCGTACGTGTTTATATGCGACTGTCCATGCAGTTGTACAACGTATGAAATTACACGCCCTGGCGCACCAACGTGTTCGCACAGCTCAAATGTTAATGTTATATAGATATATCTATATTTTTTTTCCTTTTTTTCTCTATTCAATTGTAACCGATGGAAATGAAAAATATAAATAAAAAAAGAAGTTTCCAATGAGAATTGGGCGAATGCAGAGTTGTTAGATGAATTCAGCAGTTGCCATTTGAATTACCGAATATCAATTCATAATATCAATGATTATGAATATTTGAAGCTTCCGGATAAAGTGCTGTATTGTGATAAAATTTGCCAATCAAGTATCCACTCTAAAAAAATCCCATTAAAAGTTGCCCTTAATTATTAAATCCCTAGGACAGTCAACGAATAATTGGAAATCAGAGATATTTCGTTGAGCCCAACTGTCGTTAAAATAACTGAATGAACGACATTCACGAAATCAGTGGCGAGCAGGGAAAATCCATTGGGGACAGAATGTGAAACCAAGTAGTAAGAATTCACAGAAGCAACTCACAAGTTTCATTGCTCAAACTCACGGATAATTCCAATCGTTTATTCATTAATTTATTCATCTGAGAATAGATGGATTATTTCACGATGGAAAGTCTCACTGAATGGAGATTTCTCTCCGCGGTCGTTCGCTTCTATCTGATTAATTGATCGCGCCACACGAATCTACGTGAGGGCTTTTTCTAGCTGATCTGATTATTATTGATCTAGCCGTAAAGATATATCTAGAAATTTCAAAGGAGCATAAGGGACACGACACCGCATACATTTTTCAGATTAGTACCTCGAGTTTACCGTAAAGTCGCGTTATTTTGAGCATTGTCAATTAAAAATATTGGTCATTGGTAAAAAGGTTATTTACTCATATTCAATGAGAATCTGCTCAATTTTTCTGCTTCTGATGATTGACGATGAAGTTATGTAAAAGATCAATTAAAAAGTAACGGCTAGTGTAAATTGTGTCTAATAATATTTTTCAAAGTTTTTTTTACGCTTACATAATATTATAATAAAAAACGATGTAGAGTTTTTACGAAAAAAAAAAAATCCCAAATTTATACTGTTCGTACAAAAGTGAGGCTGAAATATTTTTCCTAATTTATGCAATATAATAGGGAAAAAAATTATTTGATCAGTCGCGGAGAACAGGAAGGTTCAATATTTTAGATCAATTGAGAATCTTGTAGAAGATGAAAAAATGGTCATTATAAAATTGTAAATTCATACCTTCAACACTGCGACAAAAAATGGAACTCTGAAGTAAAAAAAAAAAAAAAAAAAAAACATCAGCCAACCAAATGGCAACAATTTACTCGCAAAATCTAGTTATAAATTCTTGTTCGAAGAATATAGGGTATGGTCTAGTGGTTATGTTTTTTGATCAATAGAATAGTTGCTTGGGGCAAAATTATATATTTTTTTCTCAGAGAAACGAAAAGATAATCAACTCCATTCATTTAAATTACCGAATAAAGACCCATTAATTCCTATCAAACGATAATAATTTTAATAAAAATCCTCAACGACACAGACTCCAATTCATCATTCTCATGTCCCCTTGTCCCCGATTCTAAAGACTTTGTTATTGAAAAACTAATGTTATAATTTAATTCATAGATCTCAAGTCACGGTATAACGTACCAATGAAAACGAAAATCCCCGTGCATGCATAAAGAGGCAGAGAAGCCATAAATAGCCATCGCCCCTTCTTCTTATTCTTCGCCTTGTCTTTCCTAACACCCGGATCAACTGCACACATTCACACCCATCCACATCCCCAGTCTTTCTTTCCCGTCTTTCATGCATTATATTTCGCCTGCTTCCAAGACTCACCACCTTCCCTCACATCTCACTCCTTTTTCACAATTTCATATTTCATTTTGTGGATTAAAATATTCAACTCGCGTGTAGCAGACGTGGAGTTGAATTTTACGTTGAATTTTACGAAATCCCTTTGCCGGGATGAAACAAGAGAGTCGAGGATTTTTTTCAATCGCTAAAGAGATTTTTTTCAATCGGAAAAATTTTTAATCAAGCGCCTTGAAAAATATTTTCTTTCAAATTTCATGTAAATCTTTTCTTATTGTTTGTGCAAATAGATGAAACATATCTGAATTGGCGAAGTGCAACTATTTGTCTGCGTATGCCCCCCGTAAAAATAGTACTCGAATCAATCTGGTTTCTAAGAAGTTTGAATACATTTATCAAAGAGATAATTATGTGCAATTTTTTAGCGATAAGAATGAAATTACTTGTCCTACAGTTAGAACCTGTTTTTGCGACTCGATTTTCGGTGTTTTATTGATAACAATTTATTGAGCCTCATTCAGTCTATCATAATTTTATGTTATTCCTTGTAGAAACCGTGGGAGGAGATAAAATTTAAAATCTATCTATCTGCTAATATCTCGGGGAGCAACAGACCGAAAAAACACTATTTTTTATAGATTTCGAAAACAATATTTTTCTCTTACTTGGTATCCTATCATTTTTTTATCATTCAAATTTATTATAGCAGTACTAAGAGGAGAAAAATTAATCCTCGTAAGTCTCAAAAAATTAAAACTGGAGTGAAATTGAGGAAAATTTTGTTAAAAATAATGATGGATGTTTTTTAAAATAATTTTGAAAAAATACCCCAAGAATTTGAAAAGGCGTATGAATAATCCAGTAGTAGCAGTGGTATCGTATAAATGCGTTACAACAGACGACCCCACTACTATACACCGGAGAAGGAACGTTCATAAGTGGATGTTTGTTCGTTCGTTGGTTGTATTAACCCGATGGTTCACTCGACATGGTTGCACACACTGCGGCAACAGCGAGCTGCCTTCAGGCGAGAGAGAGAGAGAGAGAGAGAGAGAGAGAGAGAGAGAGAGAGAGAGAGAAAGAGCCCCCCACCCCCCAACTCGTAACAGAGATAGTTTACGTTCATTCATGAATGCTCAGCTCTACCCAACGTATAACAGTCTGAATTAAACTCGAAACATTAATGAAACTTGTATCATTCAATTTATTAATCCATCTCTCGTATTTCTCCAGTACTTGATGGCGGAATTTGTTGGACTCATTTCTCCATTTTGTTACTTGGTGAGCACTCGCGCCTTAATTATCATTAGTTCTAAAGAATAATTTCATTAGTCCCTGGACCTCAACCATGGAATAATGACTCTGAAAACCCACTGCATCATAGGAGATTGAAATGATTAATTGAATTCTATTTAATTGATATCATTCCATTTACTTAGCCCCCCCCCCCCCTGTCACTCACTTTTCACTCTCGGTACATATTGTTTATTATTGAATTCGTCAAACGGACAACAGAGGTCAAAGACACTTATCTCGAGAGCACAATGTGCTTTGTAATACCCACCGCGTATGATAACGAAATAGGCTGTGGAATTTATAACAAAAAATAATAATTTGCTAATTGCATGTTTGAGTACTATTATTTCAAGTCGATACGAATAAAATGAGAATTCTGATTGTTGTAGCAACAATTTCCTAATGGAAATTAATCAAACTTAGCCCGTTTTCATAGTTTTAAAACTTTGTTATATATAATTCCTTAGTAAATTTTTAAATATTGCTCATTTTTCACGATTAATAAGGTCAAATTTTTAATGATGTTATGAATTCCAGTTAAGACGAGAATTTTCCTTTTTTTAATCATCTTGATTATTATTATTATTATTATTATTATTATTATTATTATTATTTAAAAAATTACCTTCAGTGCACGGTGGTCAATGGGGTAGCCTTTCCTGGCCACGTTTTCTTCGTAGAAATCCTGGTCCTCCTCCTCGTAGTCGTACAGGGAGGACTCGATGTCCATTTTTCTTTAAATCTGAAAGACAAAATAAAATAAAAATTAATAATGTCAAAAAAAAATGTCATATTATAAGGCATGAGCTGAACTAAATGTAAATTCCTCCAATGGAAAAATCGAGACCTGCAACAGGCGTCAAGAGCGACTGGACAACATCAGCGCGACACATGTGCAACAAAAGTTGGAAACCCAATGCCCAAAAGCCTCTCCCACGATTTCACTCGGAACGGATAGAATATTTTCATCCCACGTCGAGCCCATTTTCCGTAATTATCCCCAATTTATGGAGCATTACAAATATTTATAAAATTAGTTGGTGAATTTTCCAAAAAATTGGGGCAGTCGTCGGCGCTGCCAATTAAGCCGATGACATTAAACTGATTTTTTCTTGTTATTTCTCCAATGATTATTTATTCACCTTGTTCATAAAATTCAGAATAACAGAAAATTATAATAAAAATAATTTCCAATCTGTTGATCGTTCACAATCGAGATTGAATAACCGAAAGTGTTGAATTTTTAAGGACACCCAGGGCTGCTAGGATGATACGCCAAGACAGGATCGGGTTACCCAGACCCCACCACCCGTACGACAGATGGTAGGTGGCTGTGTAAAAGATTCTCTGGGTATACATACACAAAACTGCACCAAAAAAATAATAAAAAAAATGAGAGAAAAAGGCCTCGTGCATCCACTGTTCCATCGGCTATTCTCACGGGTTTAAAACTCAATAATATCAATACATAATATACATGCACACCTTTTTTCTCCCACCGTGTGCACCCATTATTGAGAGAAAAAATAAAAAGGATGGGATAGTGTGACAAAATCTCCCGAGATTTGCGGTGGGTCTCGTCCTGAGAGGCACAAAAAAGCGTTGAATAATCGGTGGAGAGAAATCATTGAAAAAAAAGCATCTGACTCGTATGAAACTCGATGAATAATCGATTGAATACACTTTGTTTGCTGGGGATGTATTAGAATGCAACTGACGATCACAAAAATACAAAATTTTCTATTTTCTGTGCGTGCGGAATACCGTTAGTCCGTGCTCCTCCGGCTCCTCCAGCTCCTCAACTGAGTCGATCAGAGAGGAAAAACTCGGTCTAACAGTTCGGGGAAACAGTTCTGTCCACTGTACAGATATCAGGCAGAGATCCAGAAAATAGTCAGGAGATAAAATGTGCTAGCTATCACATCGCGACAATGGCAATTTTTTCATCGGCTCAGGTTGTTTTGTTTTTCATTGTCGATGATCTACTCGGCGCGAGCCACAGTGAAGATGATTACAAAATATCGATAATTATTATCTGAATCTTGTGATAGATCATGACTCGGCGTAATTACAAGTATTTCAAAAATACGATTTTCATATATATGTCATTTTTTTTTTTTCAAACTTTGCAAAAATGGAGGATTTGTAATTGAGATGAATCAGTTGCGTCTCACATTCTAAGGAAAAAAAAATTAATGTCCCCCCCCCCCTCCCCAAAAAGGAGCAAGTAAATAAACTTAGAAATTTTGTTACAGGTCTCGAGAGGCCTGGCGAAGTCAACCCCCGTGGAGTTTAGGGTGCGATGGTAGACAGCCCCACATAACAAGAGGATTGAGTGTAGGTCAGGTAGTAAACATCTGATCTGTTCGGCTGTCCGGATGGATGACTCCAAAGGTAGTAACTCGAGAGGGGAAAAATCATAAAAACAACGTGTTTTTCATACTTGATAGCTGAATAATATCGCCCGGGCAAAGTTCACCTGCATTCATCGCTACAACAAGTATTACTCCTGAATCATTCATTTTTTCCCACTTGTCTACGATTTTAACAAATTTTTCCAGGAAGAGAAAATCAAGATCTTAAGCACTGGTCTCTTGGCATATGAATACTACTGTATTCAGACTTGGACCTTTGATTTGAAGAGGCGCAAGAAAATTAATACCCCTAGGAGTCAGGTGTTGGTCATGAATAATTTTTTTTCAACTTTCAAGCGGAAACGGAAAGACTGCACCGAAGACCACAACAGTTTCAAGATTTCGAGTGGAACATTGTCTATGCCCCCCCCCCTTAAGGGCACAGATGCGGGCATCATCCAGCCTCTCGAAAACTTTTTAATAAAATTCCGTCAACAACCAAGAAACCCTCATGTACCCTTATAAACCCTGATTTCTCCACTCAAATATTTTTATCATTTTGCCTGCATGGCTCGATGGAAAAAATCCAGTCACTTGATCTCCCTCAATATTTCCTTACAATAAAAATAATTAAATACAAATGTTTTTTAGAAATTCAAATTTTTTCTCCACTTATGTTAGTGAGAAAAATTAATTTGTTAAATGAAAATCCGAGTGCTACTACCTATAATTCCGGAGGTATTCCACTTCATTTCAGAAAACAAAAAAAAAAAAAAAAAAAAAAGAAAAAAGAAATGCCAACCTTTAAGAAAAAAAAAAACATAATACTCCTTTTTTCCAAAAATATCAATTAATTTTCTATTATAAAAGAAAAACATGGGGCTGTTTAAATGGACCTAATAAATCATATTACTAATTCTTCAATTATTACACGCAATTGTTTCAGTAAAAAATTCTCAACATTTCTTTCACCACCAAAACACTCATTAACGGGACAAAATACAATAACTAACACCCACTAAAAGTCATTCGACTGATTCGACGAAAAGTCAGTAAATTTTGACATTATCTTGACAATGGCTATAACCGTCTCAGTTTCAATGAAAAAAAAAAAAAAAATAAAATAATATAAAAATATTATTCCGAAAAATTCTACATACAAAGCTAAAGGAAACAAGAAAAAAAAAATTATGTATTGAATGGCTGCTGGTCGTGGCAGGGGCCGAAGCCTATAGCAAAAATCGCGAAAAAAATAATTGGAAAGTGTTTAGCCCAGCCCTCAACAAAAGCCCCTCGTCATGGGTTTGAGGAGCGTCGAGGACAGCGACAGTTCCAAAGAAACCTCAAAAGAAGGAAGAGAGTGAAAAAAAAGAATCCACCGAAAAATGAAAAAGAGAGCCATGGATCTTTTCTTGGATGGATACTAGGCGTCCCTTTCGTCCCTTGGCCCCTCTCCAGTCGCCATACCATAGCCCATCCCTCTCTCTCCGCACCAGCAAAGAGTGAGACAACTCGAGAGACCCAAAAGAGATTGAAAACAGCAGAAGACCGAGAGAGGCGTCGTGAGCCCCGCGGCGTTGCCATGCCGAGAGGGATCGAGAAAACTCAACAAAAACTGCACCCGATCTAGCTCCAGCCATCCTCCCATAAAAATTCATTTTCATGAATTGATGAAAATCATCGACAATCATGCAATTCGTCTTAGCCCTCCCCTCCCTCCCTCCCTCCCACCTACCCGTCGACTCCATTTAATCTCGAGATTATGGGTTGTGCACACAAATTGATACAAACACCGGGTTCTTTAATAATTAGTGCCGAGTGGGCTAGAGCGATCCTCACAAGCCGTTCACTCCATCTTCAACACGCGAACGTAAAAAAATAGATAGATAAATAAATAACCAACTGTAGGAAAGACGATCTCAACTGAATCCAAATGAAGAGAAATCAAAATTTGTAATAAACAAATTGCTCAATGGACAATAACTCAACAACATCCACCTCCGCGGTTGAATTTTCCAATTTCATCTATTTATTCAATACCTCGATCCCCTGACACCAGGTTAATCCTAGATACCAGTAATATCTATTAACAATGAATAACTTTATCTGAATAACGATTACGCAATGAAAATTATTTCTCCCCTGAGACGTGACCATAAAATCCTTGCTATCATCAACGATTATCTATTAAAAAATAATTATCTACTGCATTTGTTGAGCAACGAGCAGTCAAATAGCTGAATTGTTGTATTCTCTCACTCTTTACACTCTGAATCATCAAGTACTAACAATAATCAACATTGTAAGAGTGATAAATGAGTGATTGAATGATTCAACGAATAACAAAGTTCATTAACAATAGTGTTTATAAAAAGTAATACCTCTCCTCCTCTCCTCTGTGCTGCTCGCCCCGGCGAAACGATCCAATAGGCGTTGTATCACTCGTGCTGTACGAGCTATATAATACCCAAGTCTTGTGGGCTGTTTATTCTAAATAAATAAACACCAACGATCGACGAGAAAAATTCTTCTATCACGTGAGATATTTTTTTCTTTCAATAACTGGCAACACTTGGATTCATTTGGGACTCAACATTTGACTGTTTATTATTGTCCGGGTGTTTGTGTTATTTTATATCACTGGCACTGGCACTTTGAGAATTGGTTACCGGGTAATAAATGGCGAAGAAACAAATGATAGTGAAAAACGGGAGGTGAAGACGATGCTGAGGGCCTCGTGTCGTGGCCGCGACGTTCATGAATGAAACTAAAACGGCAATGAAACGAGCGGGTTTCCCTTGCGACTGGCGAGCGCAGAGTCGTGGTGAGGGAGTGGAGCGGCCGCGGGGACTCTCAGAGCGCTGTCTACATATCCCCACCGCGAAGCCCACAGAGCCGGCTTGGCCGGCGTCACGTGGGATTGGTAGCTAGGGTAGGAGTGGGGGAAACTCTTTGGTGTCTGAGGAGGGCAAATGTTTGAAAATTTTTGGCTTCCTCAATTCTCTTCAATAGACGATAACTCGGGCTCGGCTGGCTGAAATTTCATTTTTTTAATTTCCTATTAAAGACCGGCTTTTCAGCTTCAATGTGAAAACAAAAAAAAAAATGTAAATGTCACTCAGCGTATCTTCTTCCAGTTTACTCCCACCCACTCTACTTTGGATATTTGGGAATAATTTTTAGGACCAGTTTATGGTTGAACTAATCAGCGTTAAAGCATCTGTTAAGTTACGTTTGAAATTAGTGTTTGGCTATTTTCGGTACTTGACCTTAACTTAGTCGTGAATTTAACCACCCCGGTTCGTTTAATAAAAAACTCACCCTACTCAGACTCACTCTGTGCAATTCCCAGTACAGGTAATAATTCACATTTTTGGAAATTGTCTCAAATTACATAAATTATTGAAAAATTCAAAATTTTAATGTTTAATGTTAATTTAGTGTTCTTAATTTTTTTATGAAACAGCCAATGATGGCAACGCATTTTCAAGCTCTGCAGATGACTTTGAAGCGGTTTGAAACTACTACTACTACTACTAGAGACAACAAATATCTGATGACTTAGTTAGTGGTGATTTTATTGTAAATTAAAAAATGGATAAATTATAATTTATAATGCGCGAGTTTTTTAAATACTACAACAATATACGCGGTTAAACAATTTCATTGAAATTACTGTCGTTGACTACAGTAGTAGATACCTGGTGTTCCTCAGTCGTCGGTCATTGCTGGTTGAAAAACATCTGATTGAAAAATTCTGATTTTGGTAATAAAAAATGAATTGTCTCATTTCTCTAATAGGTTGATATTTCGTCGAATTTATCTATCTGTTTAGCTATAAATTCTTATCCTTTTCAAGTGATAATCTTGTGTTTTGCAGTTTGTATCGGTCGAACTTAACCTCACCCCCAACATTCTGCTGGATTTATTATTATATAACTCGGGGGAAAAAAATTTTCAGTAAGATAAATTGAGAATTAATGTATTTTTGTTGGTGGCTTGCAGCAATCATGCTCTCCCCACGAGTTGTCAGTGGCCTCCCAAAGGTTGTCAAACGCAATATTGGGATAATGGCACCCGTTATGCAGAAAGTATCTGACCCCATCCAGCAGCTCTTCCTCGATAAAATCAGGGAATACAAATCGAAAAGCTCGTAAGTACATTTTGGAAAATTCGAGCTCGTGGATGGTCAATGTAGCCTTCAAGATTTTTTATTCTATTCATAATTGATCAAGAGTGAATTATAACCTATAAATTGACTTTCAGTGGTGGAAAAATTGTTGACCCAACCCCTGAAACCCAGCGAGAATTGAAATCAGAGTTGGAGAGGCTTGCGACGCAGTATGGTGGGGGTCCAGGTGTTGACATGACAAAATTTCCAACATTTAAGTTCGATGGTAAAAAGCTTCAAAATTTCACAATTTTACAATCTCAAAAAAAAAATCCAAATCATTAAACTCATTCACTATTATTTGTTTGTTTGTTTTTTTTTTTTTTTTTTTGTTTCAGAACCACATGTTGATATTGAGGCAACTTCAAAAGCCAAGTAAACTCGATTGAAATTCACTCGGCATCAGTAGAACAATAAAAATAAAAAACAAAAAAGTTAAAATCATGAAAATATTACGTGTAATCGATGAAAATAACAGAGAAACGTTAAGTTACACAGAGGCATTACTCTTTTCTTTCAAAAATATTAATTAATTTTATTAAAAAACAAAAAAAAAAATGGGACAGTGAAAAATGACCTAACAAAAATCTTATTTCTAATTCACCAAATTATTATAAGCAATTGTTTCAGTCAAATATTCTCGATATTTCCCTCACCATCAAACCATCCATTAACGAAATCAATCAATAAATAATGCCGAATAAAAATAGTTCCAACTAGGAGAGATTCTCCCAACTCATGGACTTTAAACGTCTCACGAGCCATGGATTACCTTCCAGACCATTGGAGAAGCATTATAAAATCCGCTCAAATTCTCGCGGAAAAAAAAAACAAATTAATCCCCTTCATCAAAGCCTGGTACTCTCAATAACATCTTCCAGTAAAGTCATCCTACACTTCTTTCCAATGGCTCTCATAATTTTCACGCAGTTACTCATATCGACTTTGCCAACAGTATTCCTGTACTCTCCAGCACAATTGCATTGGCTCATAACATTGTCCCTCTTGATCTCCCCACACTTTTTGCACGCGAGATCCTGTAGAACATAGGCCATGGCCTTCCTGTGAAGTGCATCAATCAGCATGAACTCAATCTCCTCATTTTCATAATGCGTCCTGCACATGGGACAGTACCAAACATAGACCCCATCCTTATCAAACTGAGTATGTGAATCCTTGCAGAGATCGACATCTCGCGTGTGATTGCAGGCCTTACAAATAATCTCAGGGAGTACAAAAGATATGCAGGGATCCTTCCACTCAGCGACTTCACTGAATCCCCCAACTCCGATGAGTCTCAACAAATTGGTCTTCAACTCGTAGACCTCAGCTTCCACTTCCTTATCCAGTGCCAAAACCTTGCAAATAGCCTTGATAAACTCCAGAGCAGGCTGAATCTTAATGGAGTCCTGCCCCTGCAGATCCAAATTGGGATGCTCCATCATTGTAATGACCATCTCAGGCACTTTCTTCTGAATCTTTTGAACAATTTGAAAAAGCTTTTGACTCATCTCCCCAGCAATCAACTTCTTGGCAAATTCAGCTGTATTCTCCAGGGCACCAAGCCCCAGCTGAGCAGTGATAGTCTGACTGAGAGAACTATTCCTCCTCTTCCTAGGTCTAGGTGTGCATCCCCCAGGCTCCATCTCACTCATGAACTCATAAACAGCTGTGACGTAGCCTGCCACAATGGCCTTGAAGCTGGCACCGCAAGCCCCCTCAGTGGGTAAAATCTCAGCTAAATTCCAATTCATGATGATCTCTGGTGTGTCATCCTCATCCTCATTTTCATTCTCATTCTCATTCTCATTCTCATTGTCATTGTCATTGTCATTCTCATCATCATCATCATCATCATCATCATCATCATCATCATCATCATCGAGCTTCCTCTGCACCTCTCCCCCATTTTCCTCGGGGAGTTTTCCTTTTATCGCGCAGAAGTTGGCAGCATCCAGCCAGATTGAGTACTCCCAACACTGCTCATACGTGATATCAATGCTATGAAATAACTCTTTGTTCTTGATAGTCTTGACAACAAACTCCACGTAGCCCATGGCGTCCTCAACAGTTCTCTTCTTTGTGCAAATAATGATCTTATTAAAGTTAGCAAAGACAATAATGGAGCCCAGTCTCTTGAACTCAGCAATCAGCTGGAGAAACAACTTCTTCATGTAGTTGTGGAGAATTCTCCTGAGAGCTGGATCGTACAGGAGAGAGTGGGGAGATCTCAGCCACCTGTAGAAATGAATCACCTGATAATCTGCAAATACATTTTTCTGCAGGGAGATGGCCCTCAGCCAACCATTCACCATCATTCTGAGAATTTTAAAAGTAGCAGAGCACAGGACTGCCTCGTCATAGCTGGGAATAACAACATTAGTGATATCTTCAGTGGCCATCTGTTGGAGGCTAGCTTTAGGAGCTGTGTCGAAAGCCACAAACGAGGCTGTCCCATCGATATCGTTGATTTTAGGTGCCTGCAGAAGAGTATTAATCGCCAAACTCTCGATGCCCAGTTCAATCATGACACTCGAATAAGTACCAGGTTTGTTAGTTGTACATGTGAAACTCTCTTCGAAATCGGTGAGCAATCGATTATCGTCGTTTTCACTGCCTCCTAGGTCTGGTTTTTCCGTTGGCGAACACCAGAGTACAAAGTTGTACTTCTGAAGATGCCGGGCGTAGAATAAATCAGCAGCGAAGAGAGTGGCATCAGCCGGTATATTACCAATTGGAGACTTGAAGAAGGTGGCTTGATCGATCATAAGACTGAGAATGTGCTCGACTTTGAGGTAATGTCTCACCATGCTGAGAGCCCCCGCTTTCTGCCACTCGAGAGTGCTCAAGAGATTGTCAATGTCCTGGACATGAGTGTTGACAATAGGAAAGTCTCCAATGCTTGGCATTTCTAACAGCAATGCAGACAATTCCATTGGGGATTGTATAGCCAGGAGAGTAGCTCCCTTCTTCTCGTCCTTATAGTTCTTCAAGGCTGCTTGCAGGTACTTGTTGATGCTGGCTTGACTAGTCTCCATTCTCACATCAAACTGCATCTCTTCAGGGATGGATGACATGAATCGATTAGCGTCAGGATCTTCAATTGCAGAATTCCTCTCGGAATTGTACAGCGAGCTCATGAATGGCATTTGATTGGTTCTCACACTGTCCAGTACGAAAATGTGAACTCGTCTGCTGGGGCCCAGAAACAGCCCCCACATGGCTCTCTGACGGTTGCTAGACCAGTGGTGGTAGAGGTAAATATGCTTTAGGTTCTGATGCCTCAGGTAGGATTCAGTATTAACTGTGACCAGCTGAAGCTCATGAAGATGAAAAGTATCAGACTCGGACTGTGTTGTTCTTCTGCGGTCCACCGAGCAGATACATCCCAAATTGAGAATCGCTCTAAACATCAGAGGCATCTGTGTCTCATAAATGCCTTCATTCTCGGGACTAGTGACACTCTCCATCAAGTTTTGACTGTGTTTTTGATATAGATCCTCTGGGACAGTGTACTGATAGAGATTGTATACAGGTCGGGATCGTGGGAGTATTTTTTTGCTCTTACTCCAGAGATCATTGGGACCGGGCTCTTGTCTTTCCTTTTTGGTATTAACATAGAAGATCCTGGGGACTATCAATCGAATCTGATGAAGTTCCCCCCCTACCAAGACCCACAGTCGAAAATATCCTGGCTCATGGGTTTCCATGATCTGAAGAATATGCCAGGGGATATCAATGAGCTTTCGTTGGGCCTTTCTCAAAAATCCCGAGAGAGTTGTTGGCTCGGTATTCCTAATCAATCCCCTAGGTACGTCCATCGGTTCTTCCATCGATTGCAAACGCTTCTTCTTGTTATTTCTGCTCTGTAGGCCCCTCTGTTTGGCTTGATACTCCCACTTTCTCTTATGAAATACCATCCAGGCGTTTCGTTCCTCTTTTGTCTTGCCAAAAGGTGGAGGTGCCCCCAATACCTCTCGCCAGCTTTTGTTGTTTGCCATTAGATCTTCCTCGTCAGTCTCTGATCCTCGTTTTCGTTTATGGCTCATTGGTCCTGGTTTTTTGAAGACTGATTGGCTCCCTGTGTCCTCAATATCTATGATATCATGGAGTTTTGGTCGATCGACTACAACACTGAACATATCACTGATCTTCCTCTGCTTCTTGACATCATTCTTCTCGAGAACCTTCTTGTGGAGCCAGTCGGGATGCTTCACCCTGGGCACTGGATTGGCAATGCCCTGCATTGCAGCGGGAATCGTAATGATCTTCTGAATAGTACTTCCAAGACGTTCAATATAATATCCCCAGTCCAGTATCTCTCTGATATTAAAATCCTGCAATCCAGGCTCCTTCAACCACTTTCTCAAGTAATGCTTGGTCACACTGGGCTCAGATTGAAAAATCGCCAGAGGAATGGCTCGTTCAGTCACCGGAGCCCCATGAGGCTTCATCGAGATTATATATTTACAAGCCAATCCTGCATCCTTCACCATCTGATCCCCGAGAAACTCGGCGAGACGTTTGGCAGTTGAGATGGAGGTGGATTTCTGAGCCCCATAATCCTCTAGCTTCTTCGACATGGATTTATTCTCAGAGATAAGCTCAAATAATTCATTATCTGGTATATCAGCCCCCTTCGAGTAAAGGACGTCAAGCCAGTAGTCAGCCACTTCAGCAACAGCCTGATAACACTCCTCCAAGGTATCCCCCTTGAGGAAGCACTCGAAGACTGAGGACTGAAAATTTTTAATCAGCTGCAATTCACCTCTTCTCTTAACCTCAAAGCCCTTCAGCTCAGCCAGAGATCCATCAAAATTAAAAACTGCATATCGTTTCTTTAGTTTCTTTCCCTCTTCCTTGGCAGCTGGTAGGACCATTGCTAAATAGGGTCCATCGACCTCGAAGAATATAGAATTCTCCTGATGTATTTCGTACATTGCACTCTCCTTGTCAATCAGTTGGTGATACTGATTATTAGTGAATTCATCCTTCACCATGAAATTCAATACAGCATTGGGATAGGATATGGTGAGCTTGGATTTCTTGGGGTGAGTCGTATGAATGATGAAATTATCAGGGAATGACGCTGGAAGAATACACCAAATACCATCGGTATCGAGCTCCAAGGGTCTGCCCACCTGTTCAATAATATGTCTAGCCTTAGTGATAATGGCAGCTCCAGTGTGACAGACAATTCCCCCCATTTCCATGCTAAACCATCTCGAACCCCTCCTCATAACGTACCCATAGAATGAATTAAGTATGCACTTGTGAGCAAGTTGCAGGGAGTCATAAAGTATTTCTCGATTCTTGGCTGATTTGATCTCACCTGCGTCATTCTTGGCAATAGCCGCTGACACCTGTGCCTTGGTAACCTTGGTAAGAGCTTTATACTCGTATCTCCTATCTCTGAAGGCCCTGACAGTGTCTACATAAAATGAATTCTCTTTTTGACAGACCGTCTGAGTTTTCACCTCAGTCCTCGTGATTTTGGCTTTCTTGTATGTTTTCCTGCTGATCTCGGTGAGTCGTTTCTTCTCATAAGATGCTTGATCCACTGCAGAGAGCTGATGGAATGCTCGACGTGGACCTCCAGGAAATATCGGTGGAAACTTCTCCATCTCCAATTGCTGTTGGGCTCTCTGATACTCCCCCAGATTAGCAGACAAACATTCACCCTTCCACGTCCACTGCATTTCTCTCTTGCATACAGCTTTGGGTCTATTGAAATCACAAGCAGCACAAGTTGTCACATCCACCATCGCCGAAGGCTGTAAACGATTTGTTAGAATGATATTGGGATACATGGCGCCGACATCCAAGTGATAGATCACTGGTTTCTCAAGCCTCAGTGGTTGCTCCTTGAGTGTCAGCAATTTTTCTTTAATCTCACTGGCAACTTGATCAAAGTTAGTAATTAAATTCAGTGGCACTTTCTCCTCCTCTTGGATGGCATGATTCAGAGCTTTGTCAACAGAATTGATGAGCTCTTCCACAGCACTTGGAACTATTTTAAATCGACAAGGGATGTCTGCTCGAAAAACACCAGATTCTAAAGCCTCCACGTGACCTCCTACATAGGTCTCAGAGTCTAGTAGGTGTCCATCTGGTGTCAATTTGTTTAGTTGTGTCTCTTGTTTATTGGGAAAGATGATATTTGCCTTGTAGGCTTCAACCATCAGCAGGGACTCGCAGAGTGTTCCAGAGCCTTTCCGAAGCACCTCATCAGGCTCCATAGGAATGATTGTGCACAGAGCAAAGATAAAGGGATGAACGTACTTTTGGTAGAGATAGTACGTTGCCACTGCATCAGACACGGAATAATTGGCAAGGGTCTTTGGCTCTTCTGCAGCCAGTCTGCACATCTCTTCGGGCTCTATTTCGACAGGATCGTATCTCAATTTGGCTTTTGTAACTGCTTTGAGACCTTGAGAGCCCACGGGAAGGTAAGAATCTCGTCTTACCCAGGACAGACAGTCCATATGAATCGACGGACGACTTGCGTAGACATCGTCCTTATTTCTAGCAAAAGCAATTGATTCCTTCATGTTGATTCCATGAAAGGACGCTCTCGTTTCTACAAATGGCCAGTCGAAGAAATCTCCGTTGTAGGTGACAAAAATGTGAGGACGAAGTTCCAAAATGTGGTTGAAAAACTTACGAATTGTGGCTTTTTCGTTGGCCTCATTGAACACCTTGAATATACCCTCGAACTCCGGTTTCGGGGTGTATTCAAAATCCTCAATGTCCTCGGAGATGATCTCTCGGTTGATAATTAGATAGCCCTGACCGTCCACCATATACGATATCATCATAATTTGATCAGTTGTGGCATCTGGAAATTTAAGGGGCAGTTTTGTCGTTTCTATGTCATAAGCAAGAACAATGGGCTCGATTGTCTCGAGGATGTCCGGCCTGCGGCTTATTGTGGGAGGATCTGTGCCCTTTGACTTTACTGAATACCAACAGCCCACGAATATCTGGAGGTCTATGCTTACACGCACGTGGTGGGGCACATCGAATTCTCGAATGTCAATAATGTTATCCATGTGGTCGATTATATTTTCTTTTTTTATCGTCCTATTTTCAGGGTAATCTGAGTGCTCAGTTGCTGCCCAGAAATCGCTGTAATAGCTACGACCTTTGTTCCGCTCCAGGTTGATCTTTACCGCACGTCTGATGTCCTGACGGACCTTCTGCATGTCGATGAGATTGGTGAAGAAAAGCTTGAGGTACTTCTGGAGAAGACCTGAGAGGTGATTGGGCAGATCGAGGTCCTCCTTCTTTATTGTCTCCACTCTTGTGATGACACCGTTGTACTTCTTCAAGAGGAAGGTCGACACCTCCTGCTCGCTGTCCTTGCGACATTTTATGTAGAAATAGGGGTGGTAGGGCAAGGATACCTTGAACCGAGTGCAGTCTTCCTCCAGGAAGTAGTAATCCACACCGCTGATCAGCCGCTTGTCCTCTTCTACGATCTCAGTTGCGTGCATATTAATCAGATATCCAATTCTCTCTTTGCTGTCGGTTATTCGATTGAATCCATATAAATTGTCGATTCTCACATTCTCGTTCGCCTGCAAAAGCCTCCCCTCAGCTGTGTTCTCTCTACAATATAAACATGTTGATGTTTGATTTTACATGTTAGGCAAACGAGATATGATCAAGTGGTCACTAATTTTCATGGAATCTTTATTTACCTGGGCACATTGGCAGCCAAATCGAACTTGCTCTTCGAGGTACCCGCCTTCTCGGTCCGATATCTTCCAGTGTTCCTTAGGGCCATTATTAATTACTATATAATGAGAAACATGATCTGGAATCTGCATTAAACAATAGAATCAAATGTTTTATCTCAATATTTTCTCGAAGCTCTATCATCAACCTTCAAATCCAATTCACTTTTTTTCCACATAAGACACGATTTGTTATGATTTTCTTGGTTATGAACCGGGCCGCCTGTGTGTTTTACCCGCCAAATTAAGCGCACCAAGCGGTGTTTTAAAAAACTTTTTTGCGCGCGCGCGCGCGCGGGGGGGGGGGGGGGGGGCCTCCCCCCCCATATTTTTTTC